>JAVSBT010115212.1:0-15255 GCA_033118115.1 Pharyngocirrus eroticus
GGGGGCAACTTTGGACACCCCCCCCCCCCCCACAGACTTCTACCTATTGGGATATCTAATAGATAGGGTGTATAGGAACAACCCCAGGACAATTGACCAGTTAAAGGAAGTCTTTACAATAAGGGTTAGAGTAATCCAGTGTGAGTTGTGTGTACAGGTGATTGAACATTTTGTCCAACAGGCCGTGCTTGCAATGCAAGGGTGGACATTTGGAGCATGTTTATAATGCATCATAGAATTTTAGTAAATCTTTGGATTGCACTGAATTTTTATACTCATATCATTGCACATATACTGGTTAAATTAAAGCAATACAAATTCAAATTTATGAAAAATTGAAGATGTTATAAACAATTTTATGAGGCTCATTTTTTTGAGGCACCCTGTACCAAATCCCATTCCCATAGATTGCCAAAATATCATTTATTTCTCATTTTATGAGACTTAGAACGTGATCACACCCAATACATGAGGAAGTTAAGCTTATCTAAAAATAATTCAAGGAGAGGAAATGTAATACTTTGCATTTTAAAAAGACAGCTCCCTACTTTTTTTTTATATGAAATGATACCAGGAAATATATTGACTTGGGTCAAGAAATATGTTTTGAAATGTTCACAAAATTGTCCACAAGATACCATTTGCAACAAGTCATTGAGTGTAACTTGAAATGAAAAGGAAAAGTTAAGTACTGTTTCTTTAGTGTGATACTGTATTTAATTTTTGGAAAATGAATTACTGAATGAATAGAAGAGTGAATGAATGAATGAATGAATGAATGAATGAATGAATGAACAGAGGAGTGAAAGGGTGAGTGAGTGAGTGAAAGAATGATGGATGTATGGAAGAACAAATGCTGGTGGTAACAAATGGATTGATTACTTTTAGAATTGACATAGAATGATTATCTAAAAATGTTTCAATGCAAATGTGAACTATTATGAATATATTGTTAAAAAGAGTGAGTCCAAACTGTTTGGCTTATATATGTCTTTAAAGACAAAAAATGGCAAAAAATACCTAAGGATATAAGAAAATATTGCATTTTAATAGCTTCATTTACATAATTTAGAATTTCTATGTTATACTATGTCAATATTCTTCCTGTATTTTTCATTGTATAATTCCTTGTTTGCAGACAAACAATTCAACTATAATGATGATGGAACAATGTTTCTTAAGAATATATCTCCCTCTCTTGATAATAATATACTGTTCATTACGGGAGACAAACGGAACAGGTGAGAACATTTTAGTTTCTTAATTTGGAGGCTAGTATTAGTAGATATAGTCATTTAGTTGTTAGGTTCCTATAGATATTAAGATGGTTCAGATGTCAAGTATGTGGAGTACATCAACATAGCAAACCAGCATACTATGATTAATTGGGCTATTTAGTCCAATTTTGCAACACCAGTGAAAAGTAAAATACAATATATATGGACCTTTTGGAATTGGCTTATAAGCCTTAAGTGGTCATGATAGAATGGTAGCCCCATAAGGGAGGGTTTACAACTTTACATACAAATGATGAGTAACACATGAGTGATAGCCTACTAATAGTTGTTCCGGTCAGGAGGTGGTCTCTCTATTTATGTATTCTCTAGGTCTCTAACTTCGACTGTAGTTATACTATATAGTTTAGTATAGATATGAACATGAAGATGATGAAAAATGTGATAAGGATATTAGATACTAGAAGGAACAGTCTCTGCAATTTATAAAACTTGAGTTGGTTATATTAACAATGTATTGCATGCATAGGCTTACTTAGACGTGTCCGTGGGTAGTGTCCAATGCGTAGAACTCTAAAAAGAATAAGGGGTGGAAGGTTTGGGTATCGGACAGGTGTCTAAACTATATAACTGGTATAAATTTCAGAAACTGTTCCTTTAAACTAAGGCCTCTACTTCAAATTATGCAATTAAACGGTTACAAATAATTGAAAATGAAACAGGAAACATTGTACATTGAGGTATGTTCATTTTATTTTTGAAGAATATTGCAGATTTGGAAAAGAAGACAATTGTACTGTGCAGTGCCATTGTAAAGATGGTGCAGATTGTGACCCAGATACTGGAACATGTCCTGATGAGTGTGATCCGGGGAAACTTGATATTCCTTGGACAGGACCACAATGTCAAATAGGTACAGTTTTATCCTGTTCTTTGTCTAAAGTTTCAATTGACTGTATATTTGGAACTGGGTTCATTTTCTGTTCTTTTTTTTTCTTTTCTTTTGAAAATAAAGAAAAGAAGAAAAAACAGCATTTAACTAGGTAGAGGCATATTTTTGGTACAACGTTGGAGCATTGTGTTCAACATTATGCTTACATTTATCAAAAATATTTACAACAATTTGTTGAACTATATTTCAGGAAATGTAGCATACAAGAAAATGACCAGTAAAGGATACATAAATGCCGGAGGAAAAGAAGGAGGAGTCGATGGAAGTGAAAGTTATTGTGTGCAACTGGGAATTCATACTTATGTAGATAAGATATGGTGGTATGTGGACCTACATGGATTGCATACAATATACAACATTTCCATTGTGGGAGACAGTAAGATTTATTACTATTCATCAATTTGAATATTGTTGTTTTTAAAGGGTAGGGGACAGGAACTCAACTGTATCCTTATATTTCTGTTTCCAAATTAATTCTAATGATTATTGAGAATAATAGAACTAGTGATTAAAAACCATATCGGGATGAGAATGGTATTTCACCAGAATGCATCATGTATGTTGATGATAACCTTCTTGAAAACTTTTCTCATAGCTTTTCATCACTGTGTTTCTATAAAATTGAGAGGGTTGTTTTTTCTTTAGAATACTGGTACAATCCTCTTAAGAATTTCACCATCAGTATTGGTAACACCTCAAAAACACCAGATATCCTTTTTACTCACACTGAAGAACTTCAGCAGTATACCACTACTATATTTACATTGGAAACTCCCAAAGTTGCAAGATTTGTGAGGATTCAAGTTTTGGATCGCACATTGGATGTTACATTTTGTGAAGTCATCATCTATGGTCATAAGTATATTGGTATGATGTTTGCTAATTTTGTTTACACCCACGACATTTTTTTTAATTTGGATACATTATGTATATTGAGTGCTCAACAGCTGCACCTTGTCTCTCAATATTTTCTAGCTTACTTCCAGCGGCAATGACTATATACTGCATAGAAAAGGCGCTTTATAAATTGAACATTAACATGATCACTTTAAACAGCCATATATTTTTCTACCAGGGCCCCAATGAAGACAGATTGGGCTGTATGAACTCAAACAATGAAAAATGACTAAAACTAAAACAAATATCATTTCACCTATTATTTCATACAGTCATGTATGTTTTAACATTGTTTTCCAAATAAAACTAAACCAAAACACATTATTTTGTTAAAGTGAACTTACAACAAGGTAAACTTTACTGGAAAGATTGGTCACTGAAAGTTAAGCAAGAAAATTGAACCTCTATCAATACAATATCATGGATGTGATCACTTTCTATTCCTTGATAATATCTACCCGCTATGATATATGTGGGTAGATATTATTAAGATGGCGAAACAGCTAGTTCCATTTATTACCAAAAATTTGCTACTTTCAATACACATTTTTGACCAGCACTTGGTTTCAGCACTTCATTGTGTACCTACCCGTATCAATGAAAGGTCAATTTCCCTTATACAAAATATTTAAAAAATCAAAATAATGACATGTAAAAAAACAACCAGCTATTTACAAAATTTGAATCAACTCCTTCAATTTTTGAAATATCAAAATACAAAAACAATCCAAATTAAGAGCATGTTTCTAGCTTCAAAATCATAATTTGATATCTAAATGTTGAGGTCTTTCTTCTGGCAATTGCTTAAAGCTACACATGATTGAAATTGATGGTAACATTTATTACCCATTTAAATAGCCATGAATCGAGACCGATCCTTTAGGGTGCTGCCGGCACCCCAATCAGTCAATGGCGTCTGGGTATAGCTATAGCATGCACACTCTGCATGCCTATCATGAAAGCTTGTGCATTGACAGAGTCCATTGCACGGAAACTCGGAAAGGAGGGGGGTGGGAGGTTCGGGTATCAGACAGATAGCTTAACTATTATAACTGGTTTAAATGCATATTGTCTGCCTTTAAGAAAAAAGTTGTGGCTCTGAAAATATATCATTTGGGTAAGATTTCTCCAACACTTGAGGACTGCAAACTCAATAACGCGAAACTGTTTCGAGCCCTTAAGACCAGTAAATCTTCAAAGATTACAATTGGGAAACAATGAAGAAGATAATGAATTATAATGTATATGCTACTTGTACTAAGGCTGCTGTACTAAGCGCTATAGAATATTTTCTTTTTCAATAGTTTTTGCGTTATATTGATGCTTAGTTTATATTACATAAATATATAAAACTGTAAATTGGTTCATTGTAACTTCAGATTGTGAAAACTGTGCTGGTGAATGTGATAGTGTGTCAGGATGTGCAGATTGTAAAACAGGACGACTCCCACAAGATTGTAAAAGAGGTAAGTTTGTAGATTTTGTTGTTGTAGGGTTGACCTTTTTTAATTTGAAGATTCTCATTCTATTGAAATATATGATATAACCCGCTCATATCATGACAAAATCACTTATTCTTCTATTATATGGAAAAGGTACAGATCATTATGGCAAAAATGGCTTCTTCCAATGTCATTGTCCTGAAGGTGACACGTGTAACATAACAACAGGAGAATGTAGGTCAGGAGAGTGTGGGAACCAAGTATTCCCTCAAGGTTCTAAATGGACAGGGATTGCTTGCCAGACAGGTGAGCCCTTAATTTCTATTCAGTTGTACTAAGAAGAGTTTTTGAGTGTGTATGTGACATCTGTCTCCTAAGAATCCCCTTTGCATACAAGTGTGATGAAATGTGTCACTTTTTGTGAAATATCTTCATGATATTACCAATTCAATGAAAAGTTCTGCTCCTATTACTATTCTCTTGTCAGGAAATATTGCTTTAGGTAAAACACCACAACAAAAAGGTGCAATACGAGGTAAAGATGCTTTAGATGGAAATATCACTGATAGTTCAGCACTGACATGGTCATCTACAATTTTTTTATGATTACCTGACAGCGTATTGGATTGTAGATTTGGGATTTGATTACAGGGTGTGACTGTATACATGTATAATGTTAAAGATGGTAAGTCCTCTCTGTTGTTGTACATGCTATAATTATGTTATTTAATTTCATTACATGAACACCCCCCTCTTGACAGGAAATATTGCTTTAGGCAAAACAGCACGACAAAAAGGCGCAAAAATTGGTAAACCTGCTGACAATGCTCTAGATGGCAAGATTATTGATCCAACAACATGGACTCATTCATACACAGGCTTTAATGATGGTCTTACAGCGTATTGGATTGTAGATTTGGGATTTAATTACAGGGTGTTCAATGTGACTGTATATAATGTCAATGATGGTAAGTCCTTTTTGTTGTATATGCTAGTATAGTTAACCTATGTTTTTTCATTTCGCTCCTCTTCCCTTTCAAGGCTTCAGCTAGAATGGAACTTTGTTCTCTGTAAAAATTATGAGTTGATAATAGGATTTTATGTAGGTCTACTAGAGAACATAACAGTAAGAAATCTGTATATTAAGCCTCTGACATATTCAATGTTTTAAAGATTTGTGAGGCAGATTTTAATCACATCCTTTAACTTTGATATGTGTCATGAACAATTTACAATAATATATCATTATATAAAATGAGATGAGATGCAATGCGATGGTGTACAATACAATACAATACAATACGATACGATACAATACACTGAATTAAGATAGATATAAGATACAATAACTGTAATGATACTTCAAGGATACTATGACAGACAAAACGATCTTCGAATCCGTGTTGGTGATAAAAATGGATGGGGAAATCCAGAATGTGGGATAATATATGGAACAATTCCAAAAGGAGGCATTGGTACAATACAATGCGGTAATCATTCTGGCAGATATGTTCTTGTCGGTGTTCGTCAGAGTCGGAGGTCATTGTATTTAGCTGAAGTAGTTATCATAGGACATCCTAAAATAGGTATGTATGTCAGGATCCATTAGAAGTATTTATCTCTTGATCCATAAAACAAATGGTTTATATATTGGCAGCTCCTCAAAAATGTTTTCAAATGAAAAGAATCCATTATTTAAATACTTGTTCACTGTTGAGTAATATCAATCATGATGATTGATTAAAAACTGACATAGTTTCCAAACAAAAGAAACAGCAAAAGGAAAGATTTTTTTTAAGTATTAGTATAAATGACACAAGTTTGCATTTGTTACTCATGTACAAGATATCCTATTTAGAATATATATCCTTACTGTGTGTTATATATCTGTTATAATTTTTAAGATTACATGATTGTGTATATTGTTCCTTATATTGGTCACCAATAAAAAAATGTTGTGTATCAACTATGCTTGTGATATATGATAGATGCCCAATATCTTATTTCATCCTTGTTCCTTTACACCCTTGAAGTTATACTAATTTAAATATTATATCCTTATAATGTTTGTTCTTTTAATCTCATCACAGATTGCAGTCTATGTCCTCATAATACACCATGTAACCCAGTAATTGGCTGTGAAAGATGTGATCCAGGCTGGCTGTTACCTGACTGTAAAATAAGTATGTACATAAAGTACATGGAATCATGAATTCTACAAGAATTCTATCAAACTACAGTGTTACCTGCCTTATGAGACCACTGCCATAAGAGACCACCTGTCTTATGTGACCATTATAATCAATGCCCGATTGTATACTAGTCTATAGTAGTTAATCTGCCATGAGAGACCACCTGTCTTTTTCTTGGCTGATGGGGAGGTCACATAATGCAGGTAACACTGATATCTTCATTTTACAAAACAGTTGAAATAAAACTTTAAGGCAGCGTGAGGGTCTAATTGCTTTTTTTGATATGCATGAACATATGTCCAAAATAATCATTTTCTATAAAAGATAATACCATAAAAGTATATATTTTTGGCTTGAGGATATCTTAAGTCAGAGTTTGATGTCACTGAAATTTATTTGAATTTTATTATACGTATAAAAAACCCCAGAAAAAAGCCACATGGAAAGTTTTATTTTTTGAGATATAAAAAACCCACCACATCATCTTTTAGGGCATGATTATAGCTTTAAAATCGTGTGTTTATATGAATATAGCTCTCTTCAAAAGAAATTTGTGGCTGTTTGAAAAAAAGTGGGCTGAAAATTGGTAGTTTTCAAAATGGCCAATTTTTTCAGTGACTTTTATCACTTCAAATAGTCATATTTTCATCATGAAAAGGGATATAAGATTTCTGAGACACTATATTAGAGCTATAATAATGCTCTAAAAGATGATGTTTTTGTTTATTTTAATATCTTAAAAAATAAAATCTCCATGTGACATATTTAAAAAAATAAAAAAATAAAATTTTCTTTCTATTTTTTTGGTATGTTAAATAAAATTCAAATTAATTTAAGTGACATCAAACTGTGGCTTAAGATGTCCTCAAGCCAAAAAAATATACTTTTATAGCATTATCTTTTATAGAAAATGATTATTTTGGACATATGTTAGTGCATGTCAAAAAAAGCAATTAGGCCCTCACACTGCCTTATTGATCCATTCCAAATTGATTAGTTGGTTGATGGATTTATTTGCATAAAAAATTGGCCTGGCTGGTCAAATCCTTTTTTCTTTTATTCCCTTTATCTTGACATAAATTAAACTACACTCGGCCTTTTACGTTGACACAAAGTTGCAACCGAAAGGAGTGAGGCATTTTGATTCTGTTGAGTATGTGCTCATATCTTTACTTGTGTAATTAATCCCTTTTATAGCTTTCTATTTTTAGCTGAAAATATATGTTTACAAGACTACAACTTTTTTGATTGATTTTGTTGCCTATATTTGACATATAAGTAAAACTTTAAAAAAAAAGAAAAAACAACTTATCAATATGGGATGGCCTTACCATTTTTTGTAAAAGCACTAAATATAAAAGCATTGGTGGCCAAATATATTTTCAGAATGTCCAGGGGGCTACTATGGAGACAAATGTGTGCAGAGATGTGGACAATGTGAGGATGTTACATGTGACCATTCAGATGGAACTTGTAAAAAGTGCAAAGTTTGGTTTATTGATGAGTATTGCAACACTTTTGTTGGTAGGTTCATGTAACATTGTTTGTATTATGCTTAGATAGTGTTTTGTGTTTATCATACACTTTAATTAACATTTGTAAAGAGTTCTAGACTGTATTATACTCTTTTCTCATTTTGGTAGAAACTCCTTACCTGAAGGAAAAAACCTTTGAAGTGCTATCCCTTTCAAACGAAACTGTCAGCCTAACCTGGACACCTTTACAAGATGTTCCAAACAATGCATTGGGGTCCTATGAATATGAAATAGCAATGAAGCAATCTACTAGAGCTAAAAGAGAGGCCACAGAATCAGCTATTTCCACATTTGTGGTGCCTCACAGACCCTTTTCTATTGACAACATATACAACATTAAAAATTTGTACTACAACACAAAATACACAGTGACACTGCAAGCCTACAGGTTATGGAACCAAACAAGAGAGGAAGGAAATCAGTCCTTTACCCTTGATTTCAAAACAAAATGTAATGGTGAGATCAACATAAGATAGTAGAAGTCATTCATAATGTAAATTTGATTCTTTTGTCTTGAGTATATTAATCATAGAGCTTTAATTGCTAACCGATAATAGTGTCAGCTTGAATTGTCATGCTGGCATTCCATGCAGAAGGTCCCTTATCCAGGCAGTTTCAAGTGAATTATTCTTTACTGGCTTTCAACCAAAAATGGTTTGGTTGCTCATAAGCCCATAGCACTGCTCTAATGTAAGCTTTTGTGGTCATAAATAATTAAATATCTTTGAAAGTGCATATGCGAAAGTACAGTTATATACTATGAATTACTGTTCTGATGCGGGTATGCAAGATTATTATTATAATTATTACTATTATTATCATATTGACCATAGTGTTGAAGTATAGACAATGTAGAAACTAGCTAAAAAACCTTTCATCTAGAAATTCAAATGTTTGAAATTTTGTTTCTTTTATTTTTAATTAAGTTCCTGAGCCTCCTAAGATTATTGATGCAGTACAAGTTTTCAAGAACACCTTTAACATTTCTTATGAGGTAAGTGCTTTAGATACTGATAAAAGATGATATTTTTCACTGTAAATGTAAAATGATTTCTTCAAAGGTCGAACAATAAGGCCGGTATTTAAAAAAAAGTTGTTTAGGGTTGATCTCACGGCCGAAAAAAAACTCATGAGGGAGGGAGGAAAAAGTTTGTTGTTTTTTTTTTGTTTTTTTTTACTCATTCAAACAATATAACAAGGTGTAATAAGATGATGTATGGTGACAGTATCAAACTTCAACCAAGAGTAGTTTGTGGACTACACTTGGCAGTGAATAAGTATTGCTGACAGGATAAAGCATTTAAAGAATATATTTTCGTGTGACAGAGAGTTCAATGTATGCATAATTCAAAATATGCCTCATTCTGCTGGAGAATTGTACCGTCACATGTGAGGATATACCGGGATCTAGGGTATTTGTAAGTGATTTGATAGAAGGATATAAAAGTTAGTGTGTTAGATTAAAAGAGCTTATTTATATTATTTAGATTCATGATATCATAATTGGAGATTTTTTAACTTAGACTTCTTAAAGAAAATGAGAGTCTGTGAAGGATGAATCTATTGTTTTAATGTAATTGTCAATTTTTAAAATCCTACCTCAGGCCGGGTGAAGACGATACCGGAAACCACCAGCGCTCAACCCGAAACAAAAGTACTTTTTATTTTGGCCTAATGAAAAATAAATCCTTTCGCTAAAGTATTTTCCCTCACTAAAATTAATTAGTTTGTATCAAAGAAACCAAATATACATCATTTTTTTATTGCTATCAATGAGGTCAAATAGATAAAGACACATTTTCTGTGTAGAATGTACCAATAGAATAAAGTAGATAAGTTTTCTTTGAGAAATTATGAAACAATTGCAATTTAGAGCCTTCTTGAATTGGATCATGGATGTGATAAGCTTGTGGCAGCTAGTATTAGATACAAGGACATTGAAATTGGAAACAATGTTCAAATTTCAATACCAATGGAATCCACATATTTCGACATTAACATCAAACAGGACAGGTGGGCGAGAACCTACACCATATCACTTTATGTGACCAATGATGAGAATTTGGAAAGTCACAGTAGTGTTCATAATCAAACCGGTAAGTACTGTTTTACAATAGCTATATATTCTATGAAATTATAAAGGAGAGGGTACATTAGTTCAAACAGAATATCTGCGGTGATTCAATGTTCACAGTGTAGTCCTCTTTCAATACTCATTCTTATTTACACTTGGTGACGATGTATTAAGCCCTGTTTATATTATTGATTTCTCTAGCTAAGATTATGCTTTGACTTTAAACCCAGAGTCATAATCCCTTGAAGTGACTTGAGGTTGATCTGTTTACATTGTCTACAACAACGCAAAACTTTAAAGCTGGCTAATAATACTTAGCAGTGCAAATAGATTGAAAGATTTGTTGATAGACTTCAAGAAAAAAACCTTTACAATTGCAACTGTTTTTAAACTGGGTCATATCTTAATCTTTTTCCATCTGATGTACAGTGGATGGGGATTCTATGAATGTAGAAGGTACAAGAACTTCTACATTTGTTGGAATAGCTGTGGCAGGACTGGTCATTTTAGTGGTGTTCATACTTGCAATAGTATGGTTGATAAGGTAATACATTTCTTCATCGTCTTAAAGATTATAGAATTAAAAGTGAATCAAAATAACCAATATCTGTCTTTTGGTTTATTCTTCACAATGAACAATTCCACAAAAGTTCTGACAATAGATAAACTACATGTACTAGAATTAGAAAATACTATGCTGATGAAAACCTTTACAGTTGCATTATTGTTGTAGGAAAAGGAAAAAAACTCTGCAGGAAACGGACAGCAGTGCTGGTAAAAACGAACTAGGTATCACTAAAATAATCTTTCCAATTCATCACTTATATGGAAATTTGTTTAGTTCAAAATTAAATGAGAATAATATGCCTTCAAAAATCGTCTCTCATGTTGCCTCTTTATTTTTGCACAGTAGAATGTGTTCCTGTAATCCTGTTGCAATTCATTAATTCTCATAGCTGCCTATTTAATTTTAGAATGTCAGATCTTGTATTTTTTTAAATTATCAAACATAGATGCTGACTATGTAAATGTCCATGGATTAGACGGTTCATCGACAGTACCACCTAAAAAATCAACAAAAACAGACAGTAATGAAGATTACCAAAGTAAGAACTAATATTATTCATAAAAGAATAAACTAGAAGAAAAAAATAAAGCAGACAAAATACTTAAAGCCTACAATTTTACAATATGTATATTTATGTATGTATGTTCAATTGTTCATCATTCTGTATAAATTCACATCAGTTGATAATAAAATTACATATTGCAGTAAAGTTGTGAAAGTAGTGATTATGTAGAATAGTGCATGTAAGATCGAAGTAAGATTTACATCTCAATCAAATGTTTACCATCATCCTCTCAATTTGTTTCAAAAAGAACTAACTGGTTCAATCGCTGAAGAGAATTATGAAGAGCCTGAACAGACTCAACAAAACCTGGATGAAAAGTTTAAGGTAGGATCAAAATAGACATTGTCTGATTGATTTATGGTTCTAAATTTGATTTCTTAGACATTGAGTGGGTTATTTTACATCATTATCTTAATACAGATTTTGCAAGAAATTTCTTTGAAATCAAGGGAAAAACTCAAGAAAAGCTCACCAAGTATGTTTTCATTATCTTCTACTTTAAGTTTGTTTGTTGCTATGCTTGATCTTTAGTAAAGAAAAATTGTATCAGATTATATCAGCTATAATGATAATACATGTATATAGAAAAAAATATTCAACATGGAACATAGTGTTTTGAGATGATTTCTTATCTCATACAAAGTTGAATAATTATTTCTACATAATGGATCTTGCAACCAATAACATATTTGCTAATATAATGACAATGTTGCCCTATTGTGCAACTTTAACTTTTGAGTTTAATGTGTATCTCTTTAATTTTGCTTTTTGAAGAGTGTCAGTTAAAACCCCAAACATCAAAGATATTGAAGAGGATATAACATTTGTGTTTCTCTCACCATCTATAATCATATAACTAACAATTGCCTAGTCCTTTCTGCTTTTTCCCTTACTGCAACCCCTACACTTATGTAAATTCTCACTGCGCAGTTTCATGTGAGATTGTTTGTTTATTTCTTATGGCACAGTTATAGAAATAGTGAAAATTGTAAATGAATAGACAAAACCTGTAAATATAGGAATCACTATTTTTTTTCTAAGTTTTAAGCATTTCAACTTTTTTTTTTTTAGTAGGCCTGTACACACTGGTTATTTCTATTTCAGCTGATGTCTATAGGCCTATCCTTTCCACACCAGTAGAGGGATGCTCTGATTACATTGATGCAATATTCATGGAGGTAAGAATTTTTTATAAGATTTCTGTTATGATATACATTGAAATATAAGTGTAACCACTAGTCTTCACTTAATCTGATATTGTAATACATTATAACAGGGTTTCCAGAAGCCGAATGCTTATATACTTGCTACAATGCCAAACAGAGACACTGTACCAAATGTATGGAGACTGGCATTTGACCAAAACATCAAAGTTATTCTTTTGCTTGAAGACATGGAAGATCAGGTTAGTTTAAATAAATATTGGTGAACTGAAGAGCCTGATGAAATAGATTGCAACACTTTTGATCAGGAATATATCTTTTTCAAATTGTTGCTCTTATGCCAAATGTAGGCAACAAAATCAATCACAAACGTTGCAGTCTTGTTTACATCAGCTATGATGGAGTATGATAAAAAGGAAAAAGGGATTTGGCTGGTCGGACCAATTTTGAATGCCAAAGAATTCATCGACCAACTAATCAAATTGGAATGGCCATATCCTTCTTTTGCTTTAGCGTAAAATGCTATTGGAGACAAAACATATCACATAAATGTTACAATCCTTTCCTTTCTGTCTCTTTTTCAAGGAGCTTACATGTTATTGGCCAAAGATGGTTAAAAAGCCACAAGCTCATGGTCCTCTTGAAGTCAAAATAATTGAGGAAGTCACTCGTGAAAATATCACAAGGAAATTCATGGTTTCAAACAAAAAACAGGTATGCAAATATATAATTATTCAAAAGAAATTATATCATTAATAAGTGTTCAGCCTTTTCAGTAAAAAAAAATCAAAAATCATGAATTGCTTTTACAAGTAGATGATAAATCTTATCTAATTTAGAACATAATATTCAAATGTTGGTTGTTGTTTGTATAAACCCAATTTCTTTGGATGTAGCCAACATTGCCACCAAGAACATTGATACAGATTCAATACAATGGATGGCCAGAGGATGAAAAAGTTCCAGAATCCATGGATGACTTTATCAAGTTGATGGATGCAGTGGACAAAGCTCAAACAGATGATGAAGATACACCACTCCTCATCCAATGCAGGTATTTGTTGCGTCTTATTGGACAATTTTATAAAAATGTTCCAACAATCATATTGTTTTGTATTGAATTATCAATAATATTTTTGAGCTTCTCATTGATATTACATTGAATTTGGCTTAGAAAATGTTTGGTCTTGTATGGTGTTTTAATATTTCTTTTACTTTTGATGGGCTCGGGAAACTATTGGGGGGTGTTTTGGCCATTTGGGACAAGAAAAAGTGTCCACTCAATTTAACATTGAAGTCAATGGGACCGAAATTGGGACATGGGAATTTTGTCCACAAAAGCAGGTGTCCACTATATCCGGTGTCCACTGTTGAGGGGTTTTACTGTATATGTCATAAAGCTGTGACTTTTTATATTCCTTCTCTTTATGTTTCAAAGTCTTTGATTTCCTGTTTCTATCTAAATTGCTTCTCTGTAACATAACATTCCAGGAATGGTGCAATGAAAAGTGGAATGGTCTGTGTGGCAAAGTACATTGTTGACAAATTAAAAGTTAGCAATGATATTGATGTCTTTAAAATAGTGAAGGAAATGAAAGAGAGGAAAGCACTTCTTGTTCAAGATAAGGTATGAAAATCTTAGTTACATGTTCTAAGACATTTTTTGACACACAGAGTTCATGGAGACTGAGTCAATGAAGCTGCCCCCTTTAAAAAAAAATATTTACACAATAATTTTTTGTCATAAAAGGAGTCAAATGTAGTAGTTTTACCTTGTGATGTCATCATTATAAGACAAAGATTAATACTTCTTGATGTTTACACATTATGTATGTGCATGTACATGTACCTAAAGTGCGTTTGCTTTATTTTGTTTATCGACTATTATAATTATTATTATTCACTTCTCTTTATTCAGGAGCAGTTTGTCTTTTTGAATCAATTTGCCAATATTTACCAACAGAAGACTGAGGTTTATGAAGAAATTTCATAACCGATATGATTGAATGGAAAGCTTGCAATTATTTTCAAAAATATCTAGAAACTGTATCTCTTATAAATCAAGTCACATACATGTATATAACCAACAGGTGTGTCTTGAAAGACTCATTGATATCACCCTAGAGTGTGTAATCATAAATAAAAGAGCTTCATATCAAAACAGTGTTTAGACATGCGGTGAGAAAGAATGTGTACTACAACGTACTTGTAAAACTAACAATGAAAGGTCTTTTTCCTTTGTACAAAATACAATGTATAGAAAAAATCAAACTTTTTACAAAATCAAACTTGTTTTAACAAAATTTGAATCAACTCCTTCATTTTTAAGTTTTCAAAGTACAAAAATAATGTGAAATTAGGGCATGTTTAATTGTTTATAGCTTCAAAGTCGTATTTATTTTATCTCAAAATTGCTGTTCATTGTTTTTAACTAGTTGTTGAGATACAAAAATTGACCAAATTTTGGACTTTTAACGATAATGATAAATTTTTTACATACTTGAGACCAAAGACAAGATTATGGATCAATAGCACTTGTCTTGATAGTCGTGTAACTATAAGGGCTTTTTTTTTTAATTGTTTGTTTCTCATGACCCGACCGACCCTGAAAAAAGCTCCGAACGTAATAAAA
>JAVSBT010115323.1:0-15254 GCA_033118115.1 Pharyngocirrus eroticus
TAAACATTCACATCCCTGAATTGCCCTAAAAATGACTTTTGAATGATACCAATACTCCTGGACTCGCACTTTAAAAAAGACTAATGAGAAGATCTAAAAGTCACACTTTTCTTATTATTCTCTCGTCCAGTTTTTATTATCAGAGGAAGATTTTTTTGTAGCTAATTGTTATGATTTTGATTTAACGTTCATTCCATTAAGTCTAAGATACATCAATACTCCTCGCAGGAATGCAATATAATAATAATAATAATAATAATAATAATAATAATAATAATAATAATTAAGATAAGAACATTGAGCTTCAGTTACCTGGACACCCAGATACAATTGAATTAGGTATAAACTGTTGCAGTGATGCATCTGCACTGAAATCTTTTGTGCTTATATTTGAAAGAATAATTAACGATCAATTCATAACATTTGCAAGTCAGTTATATAAACCAATAATTAAATCAGATACCTTCTTACTAAAGCTAGTAACATTTTCTAACAGGTACTTTATTATTCATTATCAAGTATGAGATGGCTGATTGAGATGTATACAATCTTTGAAAAAAAATGACACAGTCACCTATGAAACTTAGCAATTACAGGAAATGCCAATATTTTCCCTATTATCTTTGCCAAACTCAGGCCTTGAAATTACACGAGTGCGATCGCACCACACTCGCATCGCACTCGTAATTTTGAAAACACTGGTGCGTTTAATCGCACTCGTGTTATTCTTACATTTTTTTTGATTGATTTCATTTGTTACTGTGTCTATAGGAACTGGTGCAACTTGTTGCACCAAGGCTTTTTCTAGATTTCAAGGCCTGCAAACTTTGCAAAGGCGTTGATCAACCATAATGTATGTGACTGCATTTTTACAAATTTGGCACATAGAGAGAAATCAGCATTATGAGAACCATAGCCTAGCATTGCTTACAAAACAGTTCGACTTTCAAAAGCAGTGTTTGTGGTTGTGTTGTAAGGGTCAACAATTTGTATTATCATGTACATGTGATTTTATAACTTATGTGAAGTATGAATAATAATGATGTGACTGTTTTGACAAGAGTGGCGACACATGTAGATGATGAAAAAGTCATATGAGGCTGTGCTTCAGGTGAATGGCATTTATACATGTATTGATAATAAACCTTGTGATTTCTGAGAAAATTGACATGTCACCTGCAGAGAACAGCAGGATTGAAAGTTAACTCTTGGGAATAACAGACCTGTGACAAGAAACATAATAAAGGCATTAACCCTGGGTATTGGAGGTTCCCAGCTGGCTTGAAATTGAATTCTCATGGAATTGCCCCTATAAAAAAAGAGAAAAAATATGAGAGAGAAAGGAAATTGTCACCCACCTGATAACGTATTTTGTATATGGCTTTGGGCAACATGTTTTTTTTTTCCAAACCAGTATGCTTTAGCCAAAGCTTTCTAAGGATTTTTTTCTAATTACATTAAATTCTCAGTTATTACAAAATTTTGATGGAATATATGGTTTGATTTTTAGCTCACAGACAAAACAAATTTAATCAAAATCAGAGGACATAAACACCACTGAAATAGATTGTTTTTTCATTTAATAGTAAACTTTTATTATCATGATTTTCAAGTAGGTCATTGGGGATAAAATTTAGTCACTTTTTGATAAATTTGGAATTCAGTCAATTTTAAAATTTAGTAGTCTTGAACTTTACAGTGACAAATGGAAAAATTAAGTGCCATGTCACATCTGGAGTCTGTTCTATTAGCAATCCCTTTTTTCTGAAAGGGCTATAATTATCTTTATTTTCTCCTTATCATAATTGGATTAAGAAGCAATCATGTCTAAAATTAGTGATCCTAGAAACTTTGAAGATATGTACATTTATTTCTTTTAAGTGTTCAGAATTGCTCATAGGCTTAGCCAAGGATTGATTTGAACATGAAAAATCTGTCTGATCACCGACAAACACGAAGAAGAAAAGGATACAGAAAAAAAATGTCCCTGATTTAAACTGCCAATGACTTCAAATGTTATCATTGTTAACAATAACTTTTAATTTTTTTCATGAATTTCATTATTAATTTTCCATAGGAAATCCTCGACATTTCCATGACTGGAAGTTTGCCTGAAGGTATATTATCTATGACAATTTGCAACAAAAAAAACATATTCGTATTAGTGCTCATTAAGTTTAAAGTTTGATATCAGCTGGTAATGAGATAAATAAGAGTTCATTGGCATATTAATAATTCTTGTTTTAGTAATACAACAAACTTTTAACTCTTCAAACATATTTTGAAAGCTACTCTGCAGCCTTCATTAGCCAATTATGAAGCACTCTGGCTATTTCCGGTAGATAAAGGACATAGCCAGAGTACATCATAATTGGGCGACAAAGGCTACAGAGTAGTCAAAAGCTCATAAGTAAGCCTTCCAATAATTTTTAATTAGTCAAGAGTTAAGTTTATTGTATTACATAATGAACTAATTAGATGAATTTACACAAATCAACAATTATTGTTGCTTTAATTTTGGTTTTTGCCCAATATCTCATACTAATGAATTGTTTGCTCATAACGTTTTGAAGTATTGTTTTAAATTCAAAAGGATTCTCTCTTTATATTGAGTTCTGTATCTGCATTGACAAGGGTTAACAATATCTGGGCTGGGCAGAAATTCTGTGTATCATGGTGAACAAATCTCTTTCATAGTGCTTTTAATAATTCATATCTTCTGTCAATAGTAAATGAATTTACAAGTCTCAAAGGCATAATTGTCTACAAAGAAAATAAATGAATTTCCATAGAAAATGATGTCATCATGTGTAAATGGGTGTGTGGGTGAGACAGTTCATCAATCATCATTTTCTCTATCACTTCCATAGTAGACTAGAGGTTGTTGACACCCACCCTTTACATCTTGTATGCCATCCATGGAGTATAGCAGTTAGGTCCATGTCAGTAAATCAGGAGCAGAAAATTGAAAACACATTCCGGATTTAGTGTGTTTCATGATATCCCTAGTGTATTGTTCTCTCATGTATGTAGAAGGTAGACATTGGTCTCTCTTTTGTTTTTCTGATATGTGCCCAGATAATGAGAAACAATTATTCTTATATTACCTAAAAGACTGACTCCTAGACAATTGGATATTGAAACCTTATGAATAATTGTCTGTATTTTTCTCTTTTTTAAACTTTAGATTATGTGGTTATCCTCCATTCTACGATGAAAATGATTCTGAATTATTCCGCCAGATTTTAAGAGCGCAGTATGAATTTGACTCTCCTTACTGGGATGATATTTCAGAATCAGGTGAGTGGGAGAGCAAAATACGTTCTTACAGGTGTGGCTAAATTGCCAGGTGTTTTTCTGAACAAGAGATTGGGAATTAACCAGAATCCGTTCTATAATATAGTATTCACACTGAGACTAATCTTGGATAGATCTCCTAAGATTGTTCTGAATTTGATCTTAAATCAGCCCCAGTGTGTTTAGTCTTCTATTATTTAGAATTTGAGACACAATGGATCCATTCTAGAAAAGGCAGCACTAAGTGTGTCTTTGATAGTTAGGTTGAGTAGAAAAAACAATTAAATGTATTTTAATGAGTTTTCAATAACCAAACTTTTCCTGCTATTGTGTTCTATTAGGTTCCTATGATCATTTTGTCATTAAGCAATGTATATGGACTTAAAAAAGGGTCTCATTGGTTTTTTTTTATTCCTACAGCGAAAGACTTCATCAGAAACTTGATGTGTAAAGATCCAAGTAAAAGATTTAGTTGCAAAGAAGCTTTAGAACATCCATGGTAAGATTGGAAGTAAAACCGTACTATTAGTAACAAGAAAAATTAAAAAATTTATCTGATCTCCTATAGGGTTTATTTTCTTATATGGATAAATCAATAAATACATTTCATGTTTGCTAGCTATTAGTTCTTTTTATATGCTTGTATATCATTGGTATATTTGAGAGTTGTCTTGCTTTTTATTTTCATTGAGTTTTTGTGTTTGTCTTTAACTAGGATATCTGGAAACACTGCCCTTGATAAAGACATCCATGCTTCTGTTAGTGCACAAATCAAGAAAACCCTTGCCAAAGCCAGATGGAAGGTAAGTCGAAACAGCTAGGCATTTTTAAATTGAAAGGCTACAGTATTAGAGTCCTTTGGGAAGTTGAGTTACTAAACGTCCCAAAGAAGAATGATATAGGTTCCAATTAATTGAGACACCCCTGATGATGAATATGATATATAGGTTCCAATGTAGAAAGACATTTTCATATGAGCACAAGTCAGCCAAGGTCTTTGACAAATAGAAGAACAAGATGAAAAGTGCAAAAACAATTTGGAATTTTTAAAAGCTTCAAATTCTTAATGTGTTTTTTTTCCTCTCTAACATTGCAGCAAGCTTACAACATCACAGCTGTGGTCCGTAGGCTTAGAAGCCTGGCATTACAGAAGCCGCAGTGATGGAAAGTCGACCAGGAAGTGATTCACACATTTTGATCTATTAACTAGACTAACAACTAATAAAAGCCAGTAGAGCTCGCATGGAAATATGGAAATGTGATGAATGTATTTGACAATTGATAGTTTGAAAAAGTATATGGAGTTGAAGTAATTTATAAATGTGACAGTTGATGGAAAAGAATGTCAGCAAGTTAAGAACAAAAATATATGATTTTTTATTTTTTTTCAATTTATAAAACTTGTATCTTTTTGATGAGGTTTTTAAAGTCCAAATGTGCAGTGCAGATCAAAACATAGTTTTACCTGTAAGATTTAGACATTTTTTCAATTTTTATTTACAATTAGACAAATTTTGTTGAATCACTATTAAAATGGTTATAATTATTGGCAGAGGTAAAGGACTTTGGGGATCATGTTAATGGGAGACTTTACTTTTGGTCCCAGTGAAGAGTAAGATATCGTGAATCAAAGATGAATAGAGCTTTAATCAAAAGAACTAACTAGTCTGGGTCTAGTTTTAAAACAGCACTTACATAAAAGGTCCGAGTTGTGGGTACAAAAAGAGCAAGAATATTGCTATTTATATCCTTTGATGAATCGATATGGATGGCACTGTTTTACTGTGCCATTTCTGACAAAAAGGAATCAAAATTAAAGATACTTTCCACGAAAGTAGTTGGAGAAAAAATAAACTCCATATATGTGGTGTACAAATGTGGCATGCGATGTGAATTTAATCCAAACATAGGTAACATATCTATGAGTCATGCTATGCATTTCTGTCTTCTCATGTTATTCTTAAATAAGCTACTGCATATAGAAGTAACCAGAACAGAAAACTAGATCAGAGACCCCTAGTGGTTAATTTTTATAACAGTATACTCACATATCATAGCATTTAATGTTGGGGCTCAGCAAGAATTTGGGGTTGGTTCAATTTTTTTTATCTATGTATAAGAATTAAATTAGTAAATATATTATGTACTTCAGTATTTCATTCAAGATTCCATTGTTTCTGTCAACTGATAATATCTACTTCTTCATGACTCTGTGTGAAAAACAGAACAAAAATTAGAGAGTAAAGAATTATACCAAATATACATGTAATACCCCCCAAAATAGGCTTTCTCACACCCAGCTACATTTGGGAAATTATGTTGTTTGTTTTGTTTTCTTGATATTGTTTATATAGCTCACAAAATGATAAGGATCTGTAGCTCATAGACATACATCCATGGCTGTTGGAACCTTTGAACAAAAAACATAGCAAAAAATGGCAAGCAAGAGGCATTCTTTATAGCATCTACCAGAATGCCATATATATAAGATGTAAGTCCTTACCTAGAATTGACTATATCTTTATCAGATTAATGTGAGTTTTGAAAATTAAATATTTCAATATAGCTCAAACCAATATTTTTTGTCTATACTTTGCGACTTAATCTCAAAGAAACACCATGTGCTAGGCATGGGTAGTTACAACTGTATGATCTGTATATTTTCTCCCAAAGATTATCAGTGTACCAGAGGTTGATTAAGATCTGATATACCTTTATTTTTATTTCATTTACAAAAAAACTTTGAATTAATATCATGCATTAGGCAATCCCATATTAGTAAAAGGTTATTTGTATGTGATAATGCTTATGTAATTGAGAAAAATCCTGGAGACTCTAGTCTAAAGGAATAGTAGCTTTAAAATGAGTGGTCTGTTGCTACACACTTGATCAAAATCCTGTATGAAATAAAAAAGGTTCCAATTCTTTAAACTTACATATTGTTTATACATTAATATAATTATGATATAGATATACTTAAAAAAATATACATGTATAATATTGTTCTCAATTTGATATTTTTAAGAATCTCTTAATAATTAAAATCTTGTAATATATTCTTTGTGTATGAAAAAAAAAAGATATATTGTATAATGATCATGTACTTTGAATTGTAAAATGTGTAACAAATCTTCAAAACGGTGTAATTTTCATGACCTTGTCCACTTTCACTCTTTGTGTCTTCCTTGTATTCACATATTTCTATTTGTACAAAAATAAATCATTGGTGACTTTATCAAGATGTAATGTTTATTATGTTTCATTGGATAATATAAGGCCATTCCTATGGATAATGGATGCAGCTGTCCAATTTTTTCTCGATTGATAATCTTTAAAAACATTTTTTAATGTCAAATTTAGCCACAAAATCAAGGAAACATTGTATAGGTTTGTAAACATACATTTTCGATTAAAAATAAAAAGCTTTGGAGGTTATTTGTACATTACAATATCATGCGAATGGAACACCTCCCTCCTTTTTGTAATGGTGACGTAAAAAGCCCATAGTAGTCTAACCTAAGGTATGATTAAAAAGAATTTGCCATCACTGTATATATCATTCCTTTGGTACAGTCACAACATTTTTTTCCATGGTTAGCACCCTTAGAACTCTTCATAAACTAATAAAGAATATACTGTATAGTAGTAATATCCGGGTTCATACAGCTCTGGTGATACAAAATTCAAGAGAAATTAAGACTTTTTGCGGCCTATTTTCTTGAATTTCAAGAGTAAATAGTCCTACATTTAAGACTAAATTTCTAAAACTTTTCAAGGATATTAACACTAAATTTTACAGTTCAATAGCTTGTCAAGGCGTCATTACTACATATTTGATATTTGTTGATTAGGGAACCCTATTAGTTGGTGTTCATCTTTGGTCTGTTTGGGGCTATATAAATTACTAAAATCCAGAAAATGTGATGCTTTTTTAACAAAAGATTACATAAACCATAATAAGGTTATTTTTTGTATCATTAAAGATTAAGTATGGCCTACGTAGTAAACATTAGTTATTACATAATTCATATAAATTTTGTTAATTGGTAAACAAATGTGGGCCTGGTATTCATTTTGTTTTTTTACCATAGCCCTTACCACAATATTTGCTAGAATCTTTCAATGGATACCTTCAAATTGATTTGATTTCTGAAACATAGTGTGTTTTTTTTTGTATCAAACTTTGAATAAAAAACAGCTATGTATCCTTTTAGAATAAACATAAACTTGATAATTTATGTGATATATCACTCTTAAATATTTGGGTATTTTACATGATTCCAAAATTCAAGGATTTTCAAGAATTTTTGTATATCACTTCAAAATTCAAGGCCCTTGATATTTCTTTTTCCAAATCAAGGGTTTTCAAGAATTCAAGACTGTTGTGCGACCCCGGTAATATTGGCATGTATCATAAAATCTGATGGTAAGGAGAATCTTACGCGATCACTGTCTGTCAAAGTGATAGCTTCAAGCAATGCACAACATGTATACTTTCTCTGTGTAATATATGTATCAGAATCCTAAAAAAATATTAAAGGTGTGATATTACTGCACAGGGGATAAAGTAGACCATTGTTTTTGTTTTGAAACTTTTTCTTGGTACTTAATAAACAAGACTGGTATATCATATTTGAACCGAATTTTGGCTTCATCCTTTCCTTTATTCAAATCAATATGGTCTATATTTACAAAACCAAATTATGAACCGAAAAAAAACAAGGAGTACTATGAAAGGGGAAACCTTTTTATTATAATATTATATACATTATACAAGTTTGCACAAATCTGGATCACAAGATCCACCTTCTAATGACTATTGAAAAACACAGCTTAGACCCTTAAAATTTCCTTCAATTAATATCCTCCCAAATGAAATGTAAATCATATGCAATGTCATATGGTATTGATGTTTCACTAGAATTTTACATTCTATGTTAACAATTCAGTAGAGTGAAGAAAACTCCTAGACTAAGTCCGATGGAAATGAATTGTCTTTTTCCTATTCATATGCATTTTTCATTGTCATGTAGAGAAGTAAAATATTTCTTATGTTGATGATATTACACTATGATTTCTGTTTCACCTAATTCCTCATCTGTAGGCAAATCCACTTTAGCTGGATCAATCACATTTGGATCTATAAGGGGTAAACAGTACTTTTCTCTTCTGTATAATTCTAAATATGCTTCTCTACGAGACCAATCTGTCAATCTGAAAGTAATAAGAGATAACATTACCACTTCATTTTATATTGACAGTCTAGTTGAACTAATACAATATCAATTCTGGGGCTTTTAATTTAAAAATTCAAATGAAAAAAAGATTATTTATCCCAAAAGCAAAGAGGATTTAATTCCACACACTAACTTTTGATCTGGCATATATGCCAAAACGAAACCTCCCCCGCAAAGGACTATAGTAACTGTGCCTATCATGATCATGTGGTGCTGCCATCTGTCATCTGACCTATCATACAAGTTGTAACCATATGATATCCAATTCTGAAAAAGTAAAAAATGGAAAAGTATAAAGGGCTTATTCTATTCAGAATGTGTTGACCTTGCATACATTTATTCTAATAATACTAAATAACTAAAAAGAATAAGATCTTTAACACTGGTGAACAAATTGTGCAATATTCATATTTTTGCAGATTTTGTTTCATATTATGTAGAAAGTCAGATGGAAATGATTGTGTATTAGTCATGTAACACATTATCAGCTTAAGTCACAATATAAGTGTATTTCTTTTTTTTACTTTGATAAAATAACCTACAAATGGAACACATTTTTCTTTTAAATTATAAATCTTTTTGAATATCACTCTAAAAATTGAGAAGCTCAACATTCGTATTGTATTAGGTTTTAATGGCTGGAAGCTTGAAGTATGGAACCATATAGTTTTTTATACACATATTTATCAGCCTGTAAGTGGACCTCAACTGGTGTTTGACTTGTCAAATAATAAATGTGCTTAAAAAGAAAAACTGAGTTTGCACTAGTTTCTGGCAATGCTTTGATCTGCACTTTCACAGAGATTCAGAATGAGATGAGTACTGCCCTGATTCGAGTACTGGGCTATAAGTGATGCATTCACATTTAATATATCAATTGAGTTATCAAGGGGTAAAATAAAAACATAACTGTCAACTTTCTCCTATGCTATCTACTTACAAGAACTAATTATTGCAATGTTTATAATGAAAACATATACAGTCAAGGTCATATTACTTATTATCCATGATAACATGACTACTGAGCTATCATGAATGAATTGATCATAAATAGTAAAAAAATTACATTGATACCTAAGCATTATATAGAATCTCTTCATAACCAATGCCATATTGTCAGGAGACGACAGATATAAGAGTCTGCCATGTTCATAGTTATTTATCAGTTGATAGAAAAAAATGACACTTCATTTACCTCATCTTTCTCTGGTAAAGGAACAATTTTTTCATACGGTCTTCCTGTCCATGGATTTATTTTGGGTTTATTTTCAGAAGAATCTTCATCTTTATTTGATGTAGATGAATAGCAAACTGGTGTAATTCGTCTACTATGACAGGTAGACAACCGCATTAATCGTCCCCCCTGTCTAGCAAACTGAATCAAAGACGCCATGTTGCTTTCAATTACTACCACCAATGGCCACCAGGTGAGATACTGTCAAAAGAAAACTATCCTCTCATTATTGTTTTTAAAACTTCTTTCTTCTGTTGTCTTACAAAAACAAAGCATTCTAAATTATCTTATATATATTTTAATATGAAACATTTATTTCTTTTTGTTTGATATTTTTACAAAACAAAAGTTAACAAACCAATAATGTAAGAGTGTTCTTTTCTTCATACATATTTGATACAATGGCGGTAAAGTGTGTGTCCACTGAACTAAAGTTATGGTATAAGTATAATTAATTTTATGATGGAAACAATGGAATATAACACAATGTCAGCAATTAATGCAACCACTAAGTATAACCGTTTGATATGTTATGGCAGCTAACCCTTTATTCAATAGCATAAAGAGAAAACAGTCTCATACGTCAAAACGTGGAATCATCACAAATAGTTGTCAAACTCCTGTCAGTGTCACTTTCAACAATCACATGGTAAAATGTGTTGATAGTTTCAGTGTTGATGGAAGGAGTATGGATGAGCCCTTTGGTAACAATGGACCTCCCGGGAAACGCCGCAGGACGGAGGAGGGTGCTGATGATCAGTTTTGGGAGGAAGACATTGATTTCACAGTTGATCAGTTGGAGAATATAGATAATATCATTGCATCACAACAAATACCAGATAATAATAATACCCCCATTCAGGGTCGCCGTAGTATTGGCAAAGGTACGCCAAAAAGTTTTTCATCTGGTGATATCAGAGGAACAGTTCAACAAATATCAAGAAGAAACCTGAAGTCTCACATGAGAGCAGACACAATTGACAAAGACAAAATGACAGTCCTAAGATCGATACCTCACCAGTCTATGAATACATCAGCTAGTTGTACGATAAATTCTGAAGGCTACCATAGTATCAGTGAAGCTACAAGCAGTGCTAGTTATAATAACCTAGCCAAGAGTACAAAACGGCCAACACCAACCACAGATCATAGAAATGTTTCTTCATCAGTCCCTGGGACCATGTCTCAAGACCAGCAATACCAGTCTGTATTACAGAAGCAAATGTCAAAGATGAAAGAAGAACTTGACCATAACTTAGAAAAGGTTTGATATTAATTCATTTCTAAAGTCATACCTAGAGCTTAGCAATATCCACAATACAGGAATTCAACTTCATAATTATCTTTTAAAGGAATGAGTAAATGGATGCTGAAGTACAATAATTGAACAGAATTCCCTGTTACCGTGCAAAAGTTTGTTAAGTGTATGTAACTTGTCTGCATATTATTTTCTATGTAAGTTCGTTGTTTTACCTGTATGCCCACCCAAAACCCAGTTGCGATGTGATGTCTGTTTTCCAAAGGACTTTTTTCAAGGTTCTCTGAGGAGATCTGGATATATTTTTGATTGATTATGTTTGATACTGAAAAAATCTTCCATACATTTAGTGTACTTGTCAATATGCCCCTAGTCCGCATTATATTACCAAAATGTTTATTTTACATATCAAAGGTGAAAGAACTAGAAGGGTCCCAATACAGCAAGGATGGACAAATCAAAATGTTGAGAGAAGCTCTTTCTAAAAAAGAAGCAGAAGTGAATTTGCACAAACAAGAAAAGCTGCTGCAATTAGAAGAAGATGAAAGATTAAAGAGTGAAAAAGAACAAAGTTTACAAAAGGAAGTTGAAAAACTTCAAGCTCAGCTTCATTTCAAGCAACAAGAAGTTATGGAAGCACAAAGTTCTTGTAAAAAGTTACAGAGAATTATGAAAACTGGAGAATCTAATTTGAAAAGTCCAGAAAAAAGAAAACCCTCAAGTCCAGCATTTCATGGAACCCCAAGATCATCACAATCAAAGTCAGATTCTGACAAAACATCAACTCCTAAAAATACTTTTCCAAATCGCAATACATTTATGTTGCGTGAAAAATCTCCAAGAGTTTTATGTAGGAAGTCAAGTGATAATACAACCCAGACAACAGGTAAAGACTATAGTAGCAAACATTGTTGGTAAAAGGGTTCCAAATCTATAGCCATACAAGAGAAACTGGTTTTAAAACCGTATCATTTGGTTTTTTTATCATATTTTTTCCTCTGATTTTTTCATTTTTTCTTCTCATTTCTTTACAAGGTTTGAGTTGTTCCGCAAAGAGCTCTCAGAATGAGAATGTTAGAAGCAAATTTTCTCATAGATTGCCAATACCAGTTTCAAAATCAAAGGGTAAGTCAGTTAAAGTTCTAGTATTCATATCAGTAATCACTCTTTCAACTCCCATTGATCTATACTAAGATGAGAAAATCACATATCCAGCAGACAAAGATATAGCATGCCTCTCTGAACATCCAAATAGAAAAATAATATAGAAAGTAATTCTGTGAGATTAAATAAAGTTAACATAATTTCTCGAATAGTCGCCCCTGCTTGAATAGTGCTGGTTTGAATAAATGCTTTCCTAATTGGCCTTTATGAAAAGATAAGCGACTGGTCTTGAATAGTGGTTGGGTCCTACGTCCGCTAGCCTGTAGTTCTAAAGTACTGAATAAAAAGTACCTGTTGTAAAATATGGTAACTGGAAAAAATATTAATCTATTGGTGACATCACTGTATGACAATAACTGCTGACTATAATTACTACACTAAAAAAAAGTGCAAAAGTAGCTTCCAAAAACTTCACTGAATATATACTAATTAATCTTTCATACTATCTTCCTATCCAAGGGTTTATTGGAGGCCCACATTTAATGTCCAAGTTAATAGGGCAAATAGATGATTCCAAAGGCTCAACCCAAGGTCTTGTTGCTCTCATGCAGTCACCACCAAAGATTTTAGATTTGTCTGCCATTCCTTTGGAGAGGGACCATAGTTTGGTATTTTCACCATCTAGAAGAAATAGGTAAGATAAATTTGTACTTAAGATATTAAGACTTTTCGTAGGAAGGGGCACTAGGGGTGAAGTTATCTCTAAAATTGGATAGCTAAAGAAAACCAAGTAAAACTGCAAAGAATTAATCTTTGTTTCTATAACCTTACATGTTTTATCTGTTGTATGTTCTAAATTATCATAAACCATTATGAAAAAATACTCTATGATAGTGGAATAATAGATGAGAGGCCTTGAATTGAACCTAAGATTTAATAACAGGTTTTCTTTTTAGATCTTTATCTGGAGTGAAGACCACAGACACAATTGACCACACTAAGTCGTTTATAGCAGCTGAAAATTATACTTTAGCTCAACAAAGTTTGGGTGCTCTACTTCAAACACTACCAAATGATATTAACATTTCTGAAGCAGTCCTTACAAATGACACTGAAAGTGCTATTCTTTTACTGCCTATCATTGAAGACTATTTGAATGCTTATATAGATATGCTCACAGCTATAGCGGACTCAAAAACAACAAGTCCGACACAGTCTGTCCATAGCGTGGGTGGTTATACTGCAGATGGTTCATCTCTTGAATCAGTGACGTCTTCTTTACAGTCCCTAATGATGGAAGGGGCCAGTTATGCAAATAATGTGGAAAGTTGTGCATTAAATGCCTTAAATATTTTGCATCAACTTGTTGAGTACAGTCCTGCTGTACGCATGGCTTTGATCTGTGATACTGATTGCTCGGAGATTTTTCTAAAGAAACTAAAGAGCACCAAGGTGGAGAAGTGCTTTCAGAGGGATGAGAAAGTAAGTGTTTTGAGTATCAGCGCACTATACCACCTAGTGGTGAAACACAAAAATTGCCATTCTCATGTAGAAAACTACTGAGAGAAGTCAAAACATTGATTAAGAAAGACAATTTGTATCAAAAGGAAACAGATGTGTACATTTGATACATGTGTAGAAATTTGAATGTACTGGTAGACAATGTATTTTTCATTGCAACTTTCTGATCTCTTTGTAGGCTGAAGAACCAAAGGCTGGTCCCAGTGACAGAGATGAAACTATACATTTGTTTACGAGAAGCCAATGTATCTCTTCTTCTCTTTTGGAACCAAGTATTCATAAAGTTGTGAAAGAAAGTCTGGTGCTTAGATGTGTTCTGAAGCTTGCTAACTTTGTACAAGCAAATGTAAGAAATTATATCTTCATATCTTGAATTATTTTAATCATTGTAATTTTTCACGGTTGATTTTAGAATGATAACACAAAAAGAAAGATTTGCTATATTAGAAACATGCACAAAAATAGTTTGTGTATTGTGCTATTAGATTGTTTTTCAGAAAAAGTTCACTTGTCTTTTATTTAGAATCAACTTGTGAATGTGAGAATAACTATAACTGCCCTTCACTTACTTTCTACATTGGTCAATGCTACTGATGTAGCTCTGATGGACAGGTCAGTTACCTTCATGATATAGATAATTCAACCAATAGCTACTTTATACACCAAAAACAAAGTCATGTACTGCACTTGAATGACATTTCTTTCATTTATAAAAAAGTCAAAAACATTTCTTGAATGGAGGAAGAAAAAATATATTTTAAAATGGCAATACATATTTAATCAAGAAATAACTTAAGGTAGTTTTTGTACTTTATCTGACAGTTTTAGTCTTATTCTATTTCAGATTCCAAGGTTTAATTACCCAGGAAACATTACTTACATGTTTATCAAATGACATTGATATTCCAAACAATTTACTGAAGGAGGTACAGCTTAGTGCCCTTGACCTTACTACAGCAATGTCAAGATCATCCCAATTGATGACTCTGATGTGTTCACCCTCAGGTAATAGGATTTCATTCCGTTTGTAGAAAAGTTTTTAGGGTGTCATCATTGAGTCTCATATCAGTTTGAGGGCGTATTGTATTGTATTATAAATAGTTGTATAGCGGTATTAGAAGATGGGTGTCTCCTCATTGTTTGAAAGGATGCTCTAGTTGGTAAAAGAGGCATATATTGTAGTACATATAATGGAGGTGTAATAGGATTATATATAAACCAAAGAATCAGCTTTTAATTCAAAACTATTCTTTTTTGTCCCCAGCTGACTGTCTTTTGTCCACTATTTACAACTTGTTCCCAGATCTATGCCATGGAAACAAGACTGACCACAGGATAGATGTAGGGTACAAGGTTAGCATCACATTTCCTTTTCTTAAACTTTAAAATGCTTAGAGCTGTAGAATATTGCAGCAATGAGCGTGTAGCCGGAGGCTGTCCAATGGGCGATAATAGCTAAGTGGGTTGCTCTGTCAAAATATTTTCTAAAATACCATTTGCTTCCATGCTAAACCACGGAAGATAAATGATAGTAAAAGTGGTTAAATTATGAAAATATTTGCGGAATAGACACTATAAAAGATAAAGCAATGTGTAGTAATAT
>JAVSBT010115434.1:0-14282 GCA_033118115.1 Pharyngocirrus eroticus
TTTAGAGAATACTTTGACAGAACGACCTAACTAGCTAATATCGCCCGCTGGACAGGCTCCGGCTACACGCTCATTGTCAATCACCAAAAGATGGCCCAGCTGCAACCATCTACCAACTAATCAATTTGGAATGACCTTAGTGCTTACTTTTAGCAGTGCAGCTATTGCAAAATGTTGACTTGACAGACAACAAGCATTAAATGACTACAAACTTATATTCACTCTTACATACAATCCATACATCCATGTTTGCAGATAGAAAGCAAGAAGGCAAAGACTTTTTTTTTTTACCAGAAACCAATATTATAATATAGGTACATAGAGCTAGAGAATACTGAAGTGACTGATTTTTAATTTTTTATATTCAATATTTTTTAAAACCTTATTTTAGCTATGACATTTTTTTATACCAATACTTTCCTTTTTTTTTTGTATCCAGATAAATATTCCATTGTAGATTTTGAAGTTAGTCTATAAAACATTGTCCTGTAATGTATTCACGATCACAATCCTTTCCAAAAATGGACTCCATTTCCTTTGGTCAAGTTCTTTTGTATTTTTATCCCCAATATGTCTTTGAATCCTCAACTATTATTTAAATGTAACCATTAACAAAGTCTAAATCACTATTTTGTAAAACCAACAAAAATTGCAAAGGAGAAACAGTCCTAGAAGTAATTTCCATAGTTCATGTGGCAAATCTCTTGGTCCATAGCCTAGCTACTCTATCATGTTCTGTTCTATTACTCATGTATTGCTGTGCAATGCTTCCTACCAATGGATCTCGTGGATTAGCATCAGTTAATAAGGAACATATGGACAGCAAGACTTTGGAAATAGTAAGAGCAGGGCTCCAATTGTCTTTCAAAATGTCTAAACAAATGATTCCTTGACTGTTGATGTTGCAGTGATAAATCCTAGTTCTGAATGTTACCTGAAAAACAACAAATGTTTTATAAATCAAATCAATGATGAACATGTAACTGATGCTTTTGTGATTTAAAAGAAATAAACTAGCTATATGCACTTGTTATGTTTCCAAAGTGTTGGATCTTCATGAATCTTGATCATAAAAAGGAATACAATAAGTGTTCCCAATAAATGTTAGAGATGCCTCGGTCACTGTTGAAACTTTGCATATTTTTCTTAGAATTCAAAAAGTCACTGCTCAGTAATGATATCGTAAATACACAACAGTTTATCTCAGGGCTGATGAATTATAAGATGATCTGAAAACTTACCTTTGGGGGTTTAAAGGGATATTCCTGTGAGAATTGAATATCCAAGAAAAACACACCACCTTCATAGACAGACCCTGGTGGTCCTAGAATTGTAGAAACCCATTCATAGATGTTATCACCTTTTGGACCAGCACTAGAAAGATAAAGGGAAACAAATTGTGTCAATTTTTTTAGTCAAACCAAAAATTCTTTCACACAGTATATAAACATACAACTATAAAACTTTGTGGATGCAATGTATTTCAAAGAATTAATTCAGCTTTGAATAAATTCTTTCAAAATGGTGCATGGATCCAATAATTTGCAATGCACAGCCGAGCTTACATCAAACATACGCTTACATCAAACACACGGTCTAGATATCAAATCATAGACAAAGCATGGTAGTTTAAACAACATATGTTTGGCAGCCATGTATCATTGTGTGATCAAAAATTCAATGACAACCGCCCCTCCTCCCCCCCCCCCCAAGAAAAAAAACAAGCCTATTTTTTTTCAAAAGCCTTTTTCTGTCAGCATCATGCAAAGCTTCCAAACTATCTGTTAATCTGTGACATTGATATTCATACACATGTAGTTTATTGATCAGCTTCAATATATCAGCTAATGTGTAATTGAATATTGATAATCATGTCAAGAAGGAACTTTTGTTGAAATTGAACTCCTCACAATCTGGTAAAGCATCAAACAGACTGTGTTATCTTTTACATAGTATGTTTAATGTCCTTATATGCTCACTTCCAGACCTGCTTCAAACTATATCACCAAATACACAAGCAGATAAATATATTAAACTACCTAATTAAATATTAAGTTCAGCTCATAAAGCATAGTCTTACCCAGCCAGTCATAATAATATATATATTTTAAATAAATGAATAGTCAGCAATCAATTTAGACACCGGACCGACTTAGCAGACTGTTTTAGCCCAATGTTAAAGTATTATCCTGTCCTGCAGAAATTAGTCATTTTCTTAATAAATATGCTTTCCGGTCCGGTAGCCGAAAAATTCGAAATCATCACTGATTAGTAGTACGCTATAAAACAAAAATGTTTGCCCACCTCCCCCCCTCTGTTATCAAATATTGTGGATGTATTAAGAACCACAGGTACCTACATTGATAATTAATTTCACTTGAATTCTGTAGTAATGGAGAAACAAACTGGTCATCAAAGTTCAACCCCTTAATGATGTTCAAACATGTTGAATGGAATATAGTTTAATTTCTTACTACTCTTGTCGATAAAATCTCATTTTAATATTTCCAAAATAGTATCCAAGGTGATGGAATAAAAGCTATTTTAAGTTATGACCTATGAATGCCAAATAGCTGTTTGTAATAAATATCATGACTTCAATAAATAAAATGTCTGTTTTCCACAGTTTTTTTCAGTAACAGTACACAAATTCTATACAAGTTGCTCTATATCATCGATGTGATACCCCATCCTCCCAAAAAACAAAAACAAACAACAACTGTGTTGTGTCTTCCCAGTTAGTATACCATGGATAGGGGACTGCAGAATTCTGAATGGTATAAGAGATATATACTAGTTATATGACCATTTGTGTACATGTATGGATACTGACTCAATTGAGTAGTTTTTGTTCCTGGTAAGTATATTAATTTAGACAGTTCAGTGGGGTTGTGGATTCCAATTCTGCTTAGATCACTCAACTATCTAGTATTTGTTGGCTCTATGATTATTACAGAAGATCAATATATTGACATGATGGTATGATGTTCAGTCAATCAATGATGTCAAAAGAGACAACAGCATAGGACGAGATTATGTTGAACTTGAATATTAGTAATAGAAGATTAATTTCAACATTCTTGGTTGTCATATTTCTTTACTCTGTGTAAACCCTTTTTTTATCAAACCAGAATCTAGTTCTTGATACAAGATCTCTTTATATCAGGTATGTCAAAAGGAGGTACATAAAGTTCTGCATGTATGTCTTTATTTCTTACTTTTGAGTAGGTGTTTGTGAATGCATGAAAACATGAAGAATATTGAGTGGCATTTATCGAGATTCGCGGTATGTTCACCATGTGTTTGGTATGGCTAATGCTTGCTTGCTTGGAATATTTTAACATATTCTGTGTTAGCTTATGTAGGGAAGTGGAGGTCAAATGTATTATAGTAGTAACTGAAACCTATCTAAACTTTCTTTAGATAATCCTAAACATCATTTTATTGCTACATGCACTTCCTACACAAGGTGGATAGTCACTTTCTCATTAGAATCTCGTAGTCCAGAATTACCTGATATTAACTATAATAAAACACGACCTTACTAGCAAACATTTTACTATGCACAACATTACAATATATTTTTTCAAAAGAATTCCCAAATGAATAATAACCCTTTCATATAATTTGTTATAATAATCTAAAGGCTAATTGTATCATTCATGCCTGACACATTGGCAGAAATAATTCTTTCATTTACAAAATTAAACGATGATGCAGTAGTATGATAAAGTGTGGCATGCATAGTCTTATCAAGTCTCTTGAATTGCTGAATGCTCATAAGACGCATGCATTTGAACATCATCTCAAGCATGTACATTTCCCACTTAATTTCTAGAGCATTTTATCATTCTAGAAATGAATACAGTGTATGTTATAAAACTTGACATAAACTTGGTCTGTAAAGATTTAAATATATATGAAAATTATTGAACATTGGACTCCAAAATGGGTCAGATTTCACCATTTTGCTTTACAACCCACTCTCCCCAACAAAGAGATTTCCCATACCAAGATGGAAGTAGCAGCTTTTTGTTTTGTTGAATGGGAGGCAAAGAGATTCTGGTCTGCCACACTATTTCAACAGCCAATGTTATGACTTTACTCCAGTCCAGGCTTGAAAACCGCAAAAAAAAGGACAAAATGAAAAGGTCTCCAACAACCTAGCTTAGACAGGCAGGGCAGACCAGTGTCATAACATTGTAACACCAAAGCCTGTTACTGATCCTGGTATTTTTGTTTCCATAATATATGACAGCAACTTCAAGCAATAGACAGGTCATAAAGTATCAATAATGCATGTTTGACTGAACTTTGAGTTTATTCATATGACTCCGAAAGAGGAAAATAAATTCCAACATTAGATGATAAATCTCTGCTTATTTTGATCTATGTATGCTTTTGTTCAAGTCACAACGTTACTTTGCAAACAAGATGTCTACACACAGTGGGATGTTTAGTAACTCTCATTGAATCAATGCCCCTAATCAATTATCATCTCTGTATAGTAGTTTATTATTGTACACTCATCAGTGTTTCCTTAAACGAAAGCATCAATCCAAACCTTTCTTTCAGTCATGTCTGAATAGTATGCATTCAAGCTTTTCCCTTTTCTAAATTTTGTTTCACACTGTGGTTTAACAGAAGTAATCTTTTGCTTTGTAATCAAGACCCTATCACTGTAAATCTGTCTAATCCAGAAAGGCTACATTTAAACGATCTTTGTGTGTTCTTTTTTAGTATTATTGATTATATTACAGGCAGTACACAATGATCTTTCATTTCTTCAGTAGGCTGGATTGTGCCTAGAGGAATACTCACCAATCCTGGCTAATAATGACAAGCCTACATTCGTCTCCCTGTCTCTTAATTTTGATTTTATCCAATATTCTGTGTGGCAGGACCTGGATACGTTGAACAGTTTGTCCAACCCTGGCTGACATACTTCTGTTTTAAGCTTAGTTTTATTGGTCTTTAAGCAATTGAGACCCATTTGAAAGACAACAGCAAGAAAATATGAGATGTAACACATGCAATATGATAGCCTTCTTCAAAATATTTTTTTAAACACCGTCAATTCCCATTTTTCATTTTCACATCCATCCCCGTCCAGTAGATTAGAATCATTCCTTAGTGATTTTCAAAAAATCACAAAGACTGTGTACAGAAATATTTTCACTACCTTGTGTCACATATATTTCATTACAGTTCTATAAATCTGAAGAATAAGTCTTGTTGTGCCAAGAAATACTTTTTGAACTTCCTTATACAACAGAATGCTTGCTATCACATGAAGAAAAGGCGTAGATAAAATGAACTGAATATGAATCTCACTGAAAACCAGGCAGAAAACTTGATCTATATTTACTAGTATGTATCTGTGCCTTCATACATGTCTAAGCTTTTCTTAACACGATGACAACTCTGACAAGGTCAACTATGAGAAAATACAAAAATAACTTCCATGAAAGTGCTTCTAAAATAAGCTAGCATTTTGAGGAGAGTCTTCCCAAGTAATGTGCATGCATGTAAATGTCATCATTATGATCATCTGCAGCAAAAAGTGGAGCCAAACTGTGGTATGCAGTAATATGAGACTCTATTCAATATCATTAGATTTTATTGTATCCAAATATAATGAGTATTTTTTCCTCATGATAATTTAAAGAAAAAACACCATCAAATTAAGCATGGAAAAGGGTATGAAACCTTTTCTTCCCTGTTGATGGCATATGTGGAAGTTTGGTCTATCTAGTATAATAATAATAAACTACAAAATATAATATAATGTTAACACATCTTTATATACAAATATACGTACATGTGTATACATCCGAGATTGATTGGGACCTCTGAAATGACAAACTTAACCACATTATAAAGTATTTCACAGGTCCTGTTAAAATGTTAAAGTTGAACTAATTTCCTATAACATGCTTTGTGAGTCTTGCTGACCAAAGTTTCTATATTGACCCCTGGCCTCTATGATATATACTTTTATATTAAAATGACTTCACAATACATTAATGTGGTAATGTTTAGCACAGGTCCTGCTATTCAATTCAAACCTTTCCAACTATGTGCGTACACACATGCTTGTGGTTTTTTGTACAAAGAAGGCTGTTACTTTATATGCAAAGGTTAATAACTTGTCTTGTGAAAATATATAAAAAGAAAATAGTTCTTACAGCTTTTACAAAATAACCATTCTAAATAGTATACCTTTGTGTGCAAAACGATTTTCTTTTTTTTCCTGGTGTCCTGTTGTATTGTTGCATCCAGAATAAAAGTTACAAAAAAGCAAGCACACTTACACTATTCCTCTTAAAAGAATACCTATTCCTCTATATTTTACCATACTATGCCTCTGTCTCAGTGGCAGATAGAAAATATCAGATCCATAGAGTTATATCTCTGACTCTTTTAGCAGAGGGTATATAATACTCCAACATCTTACATGTATAAAACATTACATTGATTCTTATTTTCTTGTGGAATATCATCAAATGATAAAATAAACATAAAAATAAAAAATCTCTTCAATAAATGCTTCTTTTTTTATTGTGTCTATAATTACCATCCTGCGTAGAAATAATTCTTGTTTGGCAAACATTGCCTGCAGGATAGAATATGCTATTGTGACTCAGAATGAACAGGAAACTGCACTTTGAAATGTGACTTCATTTGACACTTTCACCTCTCATATGAAGACTAGAGAAACATATTGGAATAAAACTAGATGTTGTTGTAATTGTTACGATAAATTACTTTCATTCTCAGCTGACTGCAATCATATCATTAAGCAGCAATTGTTTCAAACATAGCTAGCTGCTTACATTTGTCACTCTGATTTCTTCACAGCCTTGTGTATATTCTTTTGTTGGGAGTACTTAAGATATCCAGTGATCCATTCCCTGTTTTCTTTGAGCGTTGATTAAAAACAGCTTTTATTCAGTTGTAACTTCCTTTATATGTCTTTATACTACACTTATAATTGGGTGGAGGATATCCTTTTCAGTGGTTGTCACATAGGCAGTATAATTATCAATACATCTTAATAAAAAACACACAATCAATCTATGATGTTAGATAAGGAAAGAGAAATGCATACATGTTTAAAAGGGGACTCAGCCAAAATGTTATTTTCTTAGGGTGTGGGGGTGGGGGGTTAAAAACTATACTATAACTTCCTTTCAAAGCAAGAAATACAAATAAAACAAAACCTTCAAAAATATGATCAATCAAAATGACTTGTCCAGTTTATTTCATGAATTTGCTAAAAAAAAGCCAGAAACATTGAATTTAGCAGCTGTTTCATAAGATACCATTCGGTTCATCTGTATGCCAAAATAGTCGAGTCTTACTTACAACTATCTTGTCCTAAACTGTTGGCCTTTTTAACATTCATGAACAACGTAATGTTGCGACATAAATTGCAAACACGCCTGTGACCATTTTCTTTAGACTTATGAGATCCTACAGTTGTAAAAACAGCCACTGAGTGCAATACTTTAGGGGGACAATGTTTGAACATGTTTACAAGGCTTTCAAAACAAAACATAGTTGACTTTTAAACAGGTAATTCATTCATCAAAAGGGATTTGTCCAATTACTATCATAAAAAGTTTTATCCACTCCAAATACACACACATTGAATCTCATTGCAATTCAAAATCTAAATTTCCTATACCTATTCCATTTTCTTTGACTTATGCTAACTAATCTTAGGTACAAACCTGATTAAGTTATTCAGCATTTATTTATCAATAAAATCAACACTAACAGGATGGTAACATTTGGAGCTAATACTATCATACTTTTATATCTCAAGTACTTGAGTTTTAATTGAACTAGTGACAACATGCAAATATTTGAAGTGTTTTATTCATGTCAAAGAGACATATAGCGACCCACTAGGATTAAAGTTAATGTTGATGATTAAAATCATTTTTGAGTATGTGGATGATTTTGATCGATTCGCTTTATCACAGGATGAAAATGCATTTGAAATTGTCACTCATTCCAGTTATGAGTATTTTACACTAATTACATTAACATCCAAGACTAATAAGTTCACTTAGATTGCAGACTTTTTGTTATGAATAACATAAAACTTATCAAAATAGTCAAAACATTTGAAATGCTGCACAGAATACATACCTTGTTCCAAACTCAAATGACTTTACAAAAGAATGCTTACCTGCAGTTTGGCGGTGGATCGATCATTATTTCTGCCAGTTCTTTTTGTATTCTAAAATAATGAAAAGAATATTTGTAGTAATTGATACACAAATGGCTGTAAATTCATGACATTCAAATCTAAAAAAAAAAACTTTCCAAATGTGTCATTGTCAAATTTACTTACACACAAATAAACGTAGATATGTTTAATCTATTAATCTATTTATTACACACACACAAAATAACGTTGTGTCAAGGGAACATTTTGTGTATTCCCTATATATTTATTATGAAGATAAAATGTATGGTCTTCTTTGATTCACAGGCTGCTTGGGAATGAAAAGGGGTTAATGTAGCAGAAACAAAAAAAAAAGCATAAGGAAAAGGATAAGGATAATCTTAAGGAAAAGTAAGCAAATGATTATTGAGAATGATATTCATGTACTTCAAGGACTGTCGATGAATGATATGAATCCTTTTGTTACAAATACACTAGAAAATCTGTTTATGAATATGATATGAGAAGACAGTCTTACACAATACTAGATAAAATTGTCCATTGCCAAGCTAGTCAATCAATCACAGAGTGAAAAAAAGAAGAGAAGCCTATCTTTCCACTTCTAGATCATCACCTGCTGTTTGCATTCATAAATGATGATTTAGCATGCAGTCACAAAAGAAACTCAAATTCAAGCATAAACTTTCTTTTTCAAAATTTCTTTGATTGAAATAGAAAGTTCATGGCTCAAATATAATATGACAAAATGTGTCAGAGTGAAATATGCTTCCAGATTTCTGCAACATGCCATTATTTCTTATATGCAAATGAGAATGACACACAACATCAAGTTGGCAAGCACACAAGGCCGAGCCTACATTCCCATTGAGTACAATGGTAAACTTCACTTTATTGTTTCACAGTCAAATTATACAAAACTGATATAAATTTGGTATCAAATCAAAGTTTAAGTCAAATGGGTTTCATATCTGAAAATAAAAAGTAGCTATCTTTGATACGTTTTATACCACAAGCTTTCAAAGCTTATATGCAAATGAGCTAGCATAGTCTAGCCTGAATGCACCAACCAATATGCATAGTCTATCAATGCATTGATCCTGCCTGCAAACACACACACATACATATTTCACCAATAATCTTACTTTTGCTAACATTTCCAAACTCCCTTCAAGCCACTTACCTCTTAGCACTGGTACTCATTTGTTTTCCTAGTTTTGCTGGAGATCTAGAGTCTGTTTCTGTGGGAGCAGTTCTGTTTCTTTGTCCACTGCTTGAGGATGCCATGTTTTGTGTTGTAAATACGGTTGGTATCAAATCTGTCAATTAAGTAAGAGGCTGTGCTCTATCACAGTTGACTATTCTCACAGGTAGCACCAGACTTGATGTCGTCTTATTTCACTCCTCAAAAAATACCTTAGCTTTCTTTCATGGAAACAAAGGTCTTTACTGACTGCCTGTAAAGAGCGAATAGCATCAAGGTTTAAAAAGTGTGTTCAATCGTTTACACAAACCATATAATTTCCTCTGTGTTATTAGAGTGATTTAAACTCTTAAAGACATGGAGTTCGAGCTGTGCCAGTGTTTGACAATATTGATTTCACTTAGATGAATAAGGGACTTGACAAGTATCCTCAAAAATTTATTAACCATTTTACAAATAATTAATTAGTCAAGACAGTACAGAGCATTGGGAATGATCTAGACACTTGTTGATAACATATTGCTTAAAATTGATACATATGGCTTTGTTGACTTTTTGCTTATAATACAAATATCCGCTAAGTATGCTTTCTTTGTACAGTAAGGCAAATAGGACTCTATCATGCTACTAGAAAAAAATATTTTATATTCTTAGTCTATTTCATTTTATGTCATAATGACATTGTCAAGAAGATTTTAAAAAGGATTATGCATGCAAGTAGAATGGTTTGAATGCCCTTCATGTATACATGATGGTCTAAAGTATCCATGAAATGTTTAATAGGCTTATAGCTTGGGGGAAAAACAATATCAAATGCAAAGTTAAAAGAGAAAAATTAGTTTCCAAATAGAGTCCTAAAACAATTTCTAGCTCCAGATTTACAGCAAAATCATCAGCCATTGTTTTAGATTTTTTTTGCTACCAGACTGGATAGCATGTTTGTTAAGAAAATGACTGATTTCTACCGGACCAGAAGATACTTTAACATTGGTCCTTGTTAACTGGTTATGATTAGTTTGGGAAAAAATCTACCAAAAGGATAAGTTAGTTAACATGTTGTTGACCCCTCGTTTAATGTTTTACTGGTAAACTAGTAAATGAAAACGGAACTTGTAATTTTTCATATCTGTTTACAAATATCATTTTTGAGACAATTTGTTTGAAATTCAATGAGGAAACCATTAAATCAAGTAAAACTTGCACAATGTAACATAACATAACAATAAACATTTAAAATATGTTTTCTTTCTGTTTAGGCCTTTTAAAGCATTTTTTCATTTGCTTGATATCTTGAGAAAAAGTTGAGGACAACAGACTTGTCTTATCTAATTTGCTACACAAATCCACATTTAGACTGTACCAAATGGAATTTACCATTTTTGAAACTGTAAACAGTATTGTACTGTGTGGGTATTGTGAAACATTGTTATTCTCTGTATGGCTTTCAAACCAATAAGTGTATGATTATTTTCATGAGTATAGTATTCTATTATTGATATAGACATCTATCCTACACAGAAAGTGACGAGTCTATGTGATTGTCTAAAAGAAACTGGCCTTCTGAAAATTGAAAAAGCAGTTGATAACAAATTTTGGCTTACTCCATCCTGCCTTATTAAAACAGTCTCTTTCATACCTTTCTTTAAATATAACTTATGAAAATGTGACCAAAAAAAATATCACAATCTTGCTATATCCAGGAGGAACATGAAATTTTCTTCTAATGCATTTGTACCATTATGAAAATCTTAGTCTATTGTAGTAAATCAAATAACAAATAATGATATTGATAATAATAATAATTGGAAACCTAAGAGAAAGTTTTAAAGCGCTAGTGCTAGTTTAGCAAATTAGTGTGACATAAGTCACTGTATTATACTAATAGTATCATAATCATGCACATACAAATCCATCGCTGTGAACAACTTGATCTGATGTTACCAAAGCTTCATTCTGTTTCAACTACTAGTATACTACAACAAGTATCAATTTCCTACAGAGTGTAATGATAACCAGGTCATATATGAGAACAAGATGATCAGTGGATATTTCTCATCATGATCTAGAACAGAAAGTTGGCACTGCAATCATATAAAAAACATGACTGATGGATGAATTATGATACAATGCATAATTATGAAACTAATGGGCCATTCACACTGAGAACTGTTCCATAGGGGATCATTCCTCTTTGGAACCCTCCATGCACACACTTGCAAAATTTGACAATTTCTATTGGGAGAGATCCTTTTGTAAACAATATTACCTATTTCCAATGGATCTCATAGAATCACTCAGTGTTCACACTACAAATACAAGGATTGGTTACAAATCGAGTCATCCTCAAAATGGTGTTGTGAATCTGATGGATAGATAAATCCCTGATCTACGCAGGGGTGAATCATCTCAAAATGATCATTCTCAGTGTTCCCACTACAAACAGGAATTCAAAGGAGATGGTCCAAATGGGATCACTGCTTGTAAAATGTATTCATAAAGTGTGAATGCCTTTGGATTGCCTTCTAATGTTTCATTTTTACACAAACTACAATCAAAACTGAAATCTTGGCTGGGTCTGTTCAATCCCAAACTGTGTCAATATATACAAATTACAATAACCCACACTATTAAGATGTAAAAATCCCTACTTATAGCAAACTGACCAGCTGGATCCTTTCCTGAATAAATCTATTACAGCCTTTTGCTCTTGCCTATGCTTGACTTCACTTTGATAATAGCCTGATTTGGTGTCTTTAATTATCAAGTGTATTATGGAAGAGAAAACTAAACAAATGCCAAGTATTTGGTACAATCGTAATCTTTAACTGTTGGATTAGATCTACTTGCACCTATTGCTCATGTTTTCATACCTGCTGATGACAGCCATAAAATATACACTTATCAGAAAATTCGTATCAATTTTTGATGTTGGAATCATATGGGAAAATATTCAATATCAAAATATTATATTGGCTAGGATTTAGGTATATCAAATTTCTTTCACAACAGAACCTAGGAGCAGTCTTGAGGGGTAATTATAAAACCATGAGCCAACTTTACCAAGCAATTGAACAACAATGGTAGTAACATTTTCTAATTAATCCTGTACCTGGGGTTAGACACATCTTTTGGGATCAATTTGGATCTGTTGAATCCCCTTTTTTCATACCCTTGTGGTGTAAAAAGACTAAAGCCGTAATCATACATAGACTGCTCAGACCTCCCAGACCCCTTAAATCTAATGAAAAAAACACACAAAATCAGGACCCTTCTGGCCACTTGGACCTCCCAAACCAATGTTTTCCACAGTGTGAACAGAAAGTGGTCTGAGAGGTCCGGATGTGATCTTTTATAATTATGAATTCTGTGTGCATGTGCATGAGAACAACATTGGGGGAAAGAAAAAGTTAATAACTAAATAAAACATTCAATAGCTGTGACATCACTATAGAAAATGAATAAATTAGAGGGGTGGTTAACATCCACTGACTATCTGCATCTTCTGTACTAAACAATCCTACCTGCCCTTAGATTACCAGTTGGTGAATAAAGACAATAAAAGTAAAAACCCTCATAATCAGTTTAGTATACAGGTATGTTGTCATTGATTATCACCAAATGCGGCATGCTTCACCTTTGTTAGTCTTTTATCACAGTATCATACATGATGACTACCTTAGTACCTATGATAAAAAAAATACTTAAAATATTAGAGTTTACTCTATGTACTGGCAGAATACTTTTCTAAATAGTAAGCACATCTACAAGTCATATAGTGGGCGGGCCATAGTGGGTGGTCTTCAGAAGTGTCACATTTTTGTAAACAAGTGATAGGATAAATATCTCTAAAACTTACTCTTCAAAATTGGTTTAAGCAATGTTCAATTTAGGCATAAGAAAAAACTTATGGGCTTTTTTTAAAACTCTAAGCTCTATTACAAATGACTATGTTCCTGTTAACATTTTCAAACGTCTGTCTTGGCCATTATAACATACACCAACTCGCTAAACTCTCTAGGTAGGCTGACCAAAAGTATCCAAATCTAAGCCAACAAAAGTTATTACGACTCTGAACTTCCGCCAGTCTCTAGTAATCACAGTCTCAAAAAATCAAACCATATTTTCCCTATCCTCAGTGATGGTCTTAGAAAGATCACTTGGCCTCTGTTTACTTCTAGTACAATGCAACAAACATGTACCTAAAGTTATGTTAAAAAGCAACATCCTACACAAATAGTTTTCTACCCTTGTCAGATATGGAAAATTAAATATGGTCCACTGCTATTGACAAACTCTTGAAGTGAACCCATTCAATACCAACAATCCACATGTCCTCTCAATAAGTATAATAAATTATCAAGTTCAATATCCAAGATGATCTCATTCACATCAGAAACACTGATGTAGACAGCTTTTGTATTCACTGCCCATCATACTATAGAGATACTTATTTAATACAGACAATGGTACTAATAAGTTATAACTATAGGCTAAATATTCCAATACCAAATACTCACCCCTCTATGTAGGGCTCTTGAAAGATCTTCACAAACCATCATATATTACGACAAATGTTACCTGTTTTCAATGGAAAAAAGGGCATAAAAATCACCAATATTCCAACTAAGCTTCACTAATCTAAAGTAAGAAACAATATCAATCTAAGAGCCTGAGGTCTTCTTGGACTTATATTGTTTGAAATCTAGTCTGATGTAGAGCTCTCTACTGGATTTAATACAGGTTTTCATAATATCAATGAATCATCTATTCTTTTTCCAATCAATCAACAAAAGCACGTAATAACATTTATAATACCGTAGTTGCTCGAATAGCCTCCAATGTTTGAATAGCCGCTGGTTTTCATACGTGGGGGGGGGCGCG
>JAVSBT010115545.1:0-13211 GCA_033118115.1 Pharyngocirrus eroticus
AAGAGACTGTCATTTAAACTAGTTACTAGAGATTTCAAAGAATATCTAACAAACAATTTGGCCACATCTTTTTGCACAAAAGCTTCATAAATGATGTATATATTTTCATTCCAAAAATCAATAAAAAACCTTGGCAAAAAAGACACGCAAAACAAGTATAATTCAGTGCCACAATGTCTTATTAAAGTAACAAGCAGATCAATTTGGATCCTGCTAAAATCAAAGTATCTGTACCGTGATATAAAAAATAACAAACTTGCAAACAATCGATCATACAATTATAATGAATGAATAAATGGATGGATGTAAATGAAAATTAAACAAGTATAGAATGAAATCTTATCCTTTTCAAATCTGTTTTTAATTAATCTGTCAATTTTGTGTCTATGTATAAATCATCACCATATGTGCTTTTTAATGAATTAGATTTACAATCGTACATGTGTATTTATAGAAGTATGTTTTTTTTTATGACCATGATAGATACAGGAAAAATTTGTGACAAAATAATTCTGAATAAACACCTTGGAAGCACCAGAACTTTTTACAAAGCAGCCACCAAACCAATTCACCATAAAAATTGTTTAAGATCCATACCTCTCAAAACCCCATTTTTATCTCTTTTTATGTTGAGCCAACAGGCTTGAGGGTTAATACAACAAGTAATATTAGTAAAAGCAACTTCAGGGTTAGGCTTACCATGATAAATGAAATGTTTAGTTATTAGAGAGAAAGAGTATAGCATTTTACAGCATAATTACCTTTTGTTAAAAGTGACACATCTTTTAGATCACAAAAAACAAAAATTGCTTTGTTAGAAATCTGTTTAGTACAAGAGGCATGCAAACCTTTTAGCAAGTAAAGGTGATACATTTGAATGATAACAAATTTGAAAATGTATAAACATACATTCTAAATAACCCTTGACTAACACATAATTTTATTCGTGATAATTTCTAATCGTTTTTTAGTAATAAAAAAAATGAAATAAAATCTTCTAGCAAATGAATAATTCCAACATGCTTCAGAGACAAATTGATATTTACCTTTATAGACATTTAATGTTATTGTCCTCACAGCTATCCTAACCATGCTCTCTGAATGGTTGAAGAACTTAATGGCTTCGGTGTACAAGGCAAAGTCATTGGTATGCTGTTAAAAAAAGAAGCCAGAATTACGGTCATATTAAACATAAAATTGTAGGTGGCCTTGAATTTTTACAAAGCAATTTGCATTTCTTTAACATAACTGCAACTTAAACAATATGTTGAAAGATCTCTCTTGGTTAATATCATGGAACTCGAAGGTGTAGAGCCAATGTGTTTATAACCTTCTTTTTTTTGTCACTAGTGCTTCATAATTTGAAAGGACGGATGGCCCATCCATCTTTTCCAAAGGTCAATACCTTTTGCTTATATATTATAGAGGAGAACATAGGGCTAGAGATCAGGACAACTGAAATATAATGTCATAATCTTACCTCATTGTAGAAAAAATGAATGGTGTGCTTGTTCAGTTTTAAAGATAGTGTCTTTAAAAATGATATGTAATATGCCATGACCTATATTAAAAATAAACAGATGTTACATAAACTAAAAGATAAACTAAACTGTCGATATATTCGATCTCAATGGGATCAGTCCTCATGAAGTGAAGTACAAAATAGTATTTAAAATTTCAAAATTATGCAATATATATCACTTAGCTAAGACCTGAAAATGTGTTCTTACCTCTTCATCTGAGAAGTCAAACTTGTGTACGATAATAGAATTAATGTGGTTATTTGACAGCAAATAATCTGTTAATCAAAACAAAAAAAGTATATTTAAGAATAAGAATAGACCTTACTAGTGACAAAATATATCAGACCAGGGGTACATCAAAATATTACATAATTTCACAGTTACATTACAGCATATTCATTTTCATGATACTGTAATTAAAAAATTGACTACAAAATATTGGACTTGGTTTGGTTGTCGAAAGACTAAAGGTTGATGATAAAAACTAAAATGCTGGTATCTTATTACACTGTTTAATCAATAAAGAATTGAATACTAACACACTGATGTCTCATTGCTGATATTTTCAAACAAAATGTTTAGTGTTTGAAGAAGCTGTACACAGATGTATCTACCAGACTTCTGCCTCATAAAGCGCAGGAAGAATGACAGCATATTCTTCTCCAGAAAGAAGCTGAAAATGAAGCAAAACAATCAAAATGTCTGCATTGGATTATCATTGGTGATGAAATAAGTAAAAAAACTCACAAGACTTAATACAATGAACCTTGCTATTAAAAACCTATAGATCATTAAGTATTCAAAATAAAGACTACTTACTCAAATACAGAGCTGTCATTTTGATCTCCCCAGATCAAAATTTCTGAAATTGATCTCAAAGTTTCTACCAGCAAATGTCTATTTTGTTCCGTCACTGTTTGATTTTTCCCTAATACTCCATATAGATATCTGCAAATTAAAAAACAGTTAAGTTAGTACTGGCGACACTAAAGACTTATTTAGTCACATTTAGATTGTACAAAACTTCTTGTTTTCCCTTTATTAGACCTTCAATTATATTGGTATATCTATATGTCATGAGACTCATGAGTTACAAATTGATTTGTTACTGAAATATTGTTCCAAGGCTAAAGTAAACACTTAACCCTGTTGACCATTTATCTTGGTCAAGCACAAAGTATAGGGATACATTTAGTCCCAAAGTATTTGGTCCATAAATGTGGGATACTACAACTACGAAATATTTCTCAGACTCATTCAATCAAGGCAAAGGCTCAGACAGAGAACAATTCATGAATTGAATCACATCTCATTTTTTCCTTCAAAATAAAGCCATGTACAATATCATGACGAAAGAATATTATACATTATTGTCTTATCAATAATAATCTCATGGTTCTGACAAAAAATATTTGAAGGCGTACAGCTGAGGGGGATGACTCTACTTGCATATATTGTTTGACACTGACACTAGTGACAGATGTTTGGGAGTGACAAAATAATAGCTTACTTCAAATGTTCCAATGAATGGGGATTTTTAGGTCTCCATATTCCTCCTGAGAACCATCCTTTCGATTTAGTAAACATGTTTGTTGTTATTCGTTAATTATCATTCCACAATCATCATTATAACGTGATAAAATGCTTAAAAGTACGGAAAAATATCTCTCTTATTGTATCCTTCTTTGGTGTGTCGCACTGAAGTTAAAGCCGGAAGCAGTGGTGTGATGTTAAGACTCATGCGATTGGCTTTTGGTATAACATCATCCAATCAAATGTTTCATTACACATCGCTGAAGCAGAGATTTCATGGCCAAAGTTGTCAACAGTCTGACACTTGCACATTTTCAAGCAGCCACCATAAGGGTACAATTAATTGTCACAATGGGCCTATAGCATGAAACGTCTGACTAATTGTTTTTCTATTAATTATTGGTAGTTTTAGACAATAAAACTGGAGAATATGTAGACGTTGTGGTGAGAAATGAACGCTCAAGCATTTGTGTATAATAATAATAAGGCCATCTCTAGTTAAAGGGATATTTGGTGTCGATAAAGAACATTATTATATCAATATTTATATCTCAAGATTGATCAGTTTAAACATCACATGCCAGTTTAAAATGATAAAATTATGCCAATGGTATAAGTCAACCATGCAGGGTCTGTGAGTGTTGATTAATGTCTGAGCCATATTGATTGTGCTTTCACTGTTTACTGTAACTTGTAAGGCATTTGATAAGGTCTTGTTTACTTAGTATATTATCTAACATAATAATTTGCCTGATTATGCTTTGGCAAAATATTGCTTTATAAATGCAAAAATGAAACTCATTGGACTTTCATTTACTTTATTAAACATCTAAGGTTTGTCTCTAAATGTGATTTTTTAATTAAGAAACTTTTTTTTTCAAATAGATTGATTTGACACAGCATACTGGAATATACAAATTGATGAAAAATACAGAAAATGGAAAAAGTAATGTGTCTTTGATAGCTTCGTTCAATTGCAACAAAACAACTTGCAGCAAAAGACTTACAAAAAAAAATTGAGATGTCATATAAACATACTGCAATTATGATTGCCACATCACAGCTAAGACACATCCTTCTAAGGGATATGAGGAAAATTGGTCTTGTGAGATTTTACAATGGACATGGTACCCACAAAAGTAATGACAGTGCCACAAATATAGATATGAGAAGTGACACTGTCACAAAGCCTGATAAGAAAATGCGCCAAGCTATGGCTGATGCAGAAGTTGGGGATGATGTCTTTGGTGAAGACCCAACTGTCAATGGTAAGCAACGGCATGCAGGTTATTCTTACTTGGTAAAGAGGAATTCAGAAGGACATGCAGATATTTGGTGAAAAGTTAAAGTCATTATGTCATTATTTAGAATCTTTAAACACCAAACGATGATCCCACCCTTTAGGCTCTGTCCCTTAGGAATCTTGCTTTTCACTACAAAATGGTATGATCCATAATTGTGTTTGACTGGCTAGAAAGGATACTATTTATTCATAATGTTATATATACATATGTTTTTTGTTTGCCTTCCAGCCCTTCAAAAGAGAGTGGCAAAAATGACCGGTATGGAAGCTGCTCTTTTTGTTCCAACTGGTACGATGGGAAACTTAATATCAGGTACGTTAATTTTGTAATAGAAGTTACTGAAAACGGATCAGAAGATTATTGATATGTAGTACACTTTAAAAAAACTATGATAATGAAAAGGATAAACAAAAAGAAATATTGTCAAATTTATTTTTTGGTATTTTCTAGTCTTATCACATTGCCAAACTAGAGGGTTAGAGGCTATTCTTGGTGATAAAGCACACTTGGTTATGTATGAACAAGGTGGTATGGCACAAGTAAGTATACTTTATTCACAATTCACATCTGTGGTGTGATGTGAAGATGTCACTCTTCTACCCTAATGTTTTCTCAAATCTCTTATTTTTCAGTCATTGATAGTTATGATATACTATAGTAATAGTTATAAAATAACAATATCAAAAATATTGATAATACATTGGGATGATGATTCCCTGTCCAGGTGCATTCTCTCCTTTAACATAATATCATTTTTTATCAGCTAGGTTCAGTTCATCCAAGAACAGTGGAGAATTTTCCTGATGGAACCTTTGACTTAACAAAAGTAAGGGAAATCATACGTCCTAGGAATGATCCACATCAACCAATTACAGAACTTATATGTGTAGAAAATACACATAACTTATGTGGAGGTAAAATACTACCTATCCAATTCTTAGACGAGGTAGATATATATTTTAATTTGATAAATCATTTAAGTAAACAAATACATGTGCATGTAATTAAATAAGTACTAATAAATGCATAAATGAAGATATTTTTAAGTTCTTAGTTGTATTTGTAAATTACATTGGATTTCTCTTTGTGAGTTGATTTTTAGATATGTCAGTTCTAATGTTATAAAATAAATAGAATGAAAAAAAGTTACAAGCAAAAAAAGTTAACAGTAATTGCAGTCCTTTAAAATCCACATGTTGATGCATTTTTTCAAATAACTTTTCATTGAAGGGGAAGAGGTATTTGTGTATACCTGAATGTAAACAAGTTTGGTTGATTCCAAATCTCGCAATGTTACACAGGTTGTTTTCCATTGTGTTTGACTTTAGGTGGGGAACTTAGCAAAAGAACATGGAATCAAAGTTCACACAGATGGGGCAAGAGTCATGAATGCAGCTGTAGGACTAGGGGTACCTTTAAAAAGGGTATTACAATCTTCAGATAGTGTCAGCATATGTCTTTCAAAGGTAATTACGTCATAAAACAATACAAATCATTTATTATACTTACAAGGGTATAACGTTCATTTCTTCTATAATCTTAGGAAGCATCAAATATCTATTGTTTTACAGAATCACATTGTTGATACAAGTAGTGATTGAACACTACTGTAAAACAGTTCTGGTGAATGTTATGAAAAAGTTATTTCAAAAAACTGTGTATATACTAGGAAAAGCATGTTTGTTTGATATTCACTTGTTTAGTACATGTTAATATTTCAACCAATTACATATACATGTACATCACCAGAACACTGACAGGTACTAGGTAGCATTTTGCTTTTATCTTTTTTTAACTCTTATATACAGGCAGGTTATCAAATATGAATATCAATGAAACTTCTTTTAGGGATTAGGGGCACCTGTTGGATCCATTATTGCTGGGAAAGAAGATTTTATTGCAAGGTAAAAGCTTTAAACAAATCCAATTAGCTTTTGTGGTTGTGGTTTTCATATATTGATATTTATGGAAAAATATTTGATCTAATATGTATCTGTAATATTTGGACTTATTTGGTTGCATAGTGGTAGTTAGTAAGTTGGATCTCTTCTGTTGATAGGGCATTAAGGCTAAGAAAAGTTTTAGGAGGTGGCATGAGACAATCTGGTGTACTAGCAGCAGCGGCTATGGTTGCACTTGATGGAGCCACTGAAACTTTACAGAGGGATCATAAACATGGAAAAATATTAGCTCAAGGTAGGTTATGTTGTAGTGTTGATTTTTCAGACAAAATTACTTCTTTATCAAAACTAAAAAAACAAATCAAAATAATCACTGTTTTTTCATTTGACCAAATATTCCATCATTTTTTCTTTTTTTGTCATAATAGCTCTGAAAGACCATGGACAAGGTGTAGTGGATATTGATGTGGACCAAGTGCACACAAACATTTTATTCATACAGATAAAAAAAGACAATCTTACAGCAGGACAGTTTTGTGACAGGCTCAGAAATGTAAGTTTGAATACACAGAATGTACAAAAGTAAGAATGGTTGTGCAAAATCAATTGTCAAAATCTTCTTGGTGGGAAACAAATGTCTGCCAGCCTGTGTCTTTTTGATTTACCATAGCTTTTTTCTGCTTATGATACTAGATTAGAACGACATTTACAGAATTGTTGATATGATCCTGTTCTTCATTATGGCTTCATTCAATATTTATAGGAATAAACAAACATCATTTTTTTTATATCCTTTATGCGATTAAGCAATAGAACCTTTCATTGATATCAAGTTGAAACTATTTGTTGAAGCCAGAAATAGTTATTGTATATAGATCAAAATTCACATCGAAGACTTTCCATTTATACCAAAACTTGAACTGTAACTCCCCTTCTCACCTAGTACCTCTCCCTATCCCAAACCATATCCTATGTCAGTCCAGCTAAGATAAGATAAACTTTAGTATCCCGCTATAAGTCCCAATTATATTTCCCGATTTGTCAACAGATAACAAAAGAGGAAAGGAAAGAACTAGGCCTAGAGATAATTGTGAAAGTAAGACCTGCTCGCCAGTCACCAACCATGATTAGGATGTATACTAATACTAATGTGGACTCATCACTTCTCGAAAAAGCAATACTTAAATGGCTCTATGTCATCAAAGAATATGCAAATGAACATTAGAAAATGTTCATAATTGTTTTTCTGTGCTTACTTGGTAATTTGAACCTTTTAATTCAATATGCTTGGTGTTCACTAAAAATGATAAAGTACCCTGTGTTATTGAGCCTTCTTGCTCAGCAAGTTTAATTTTTCAGGTATAATTAAGTGATAGTATTCATATTAGATATTTAAAAAAAAAAAATCTATTTTTTTATGTTTTTTTTTTAATGCCCTAATGTTTTTATTCATTTTGTTTAACTTTTGAACAGTGTAATCAAAAGCATTAGAATCTAGGCTTTAAGAAAACGTTCAAAAAGGATAGAAACTTTTAAAAACTTCAAACGTATAAATTTGTAGGATGAATTTTCACAAATCTGATATGTTTTTATATTGTCTATGTAGGTATCATCACAAGAGGCTAAGGCAATTGGCCAGGAAGTGTCCTTACAAATGATGGAATGGAATGAAAAGCTTATTAGGGCTGTAGTCCATACAGATATAAGGGAACAAGATTTACAACTAGCAATTGAAAAATTGAAGCATGTATTCCAAGAAATCCAATCTTGATAATAATACACAAGTTAAATGAAGTATTTTCTTACAAAAAAGATCCTGGGTATCATTAAGATAGCTTTTAAAGAAATTCCACTGTACCACATATTTCAAACAATTTAATTACAGCTTCTACATTTAGTTTTTCCAATAGTAAAGTGTAGCAAATAATTATGGTATAATGGCCAAACAATATCCTGAAGTGAACCTCTGTGATCTGCATGGTCAGAGTTCTTTGTTAAAGCATAAACACTTCAAGCATAGAACACAAGCTTCTGTTAATTGTTTGAAATGTGAAATCTCATGTTACAAAGGTTTGAAACAAACTTGAAAGGAAAGCCTTTTGTGCCTTCAGTCATTTCTATGTATTGTATAACTGTTAGCTTTGATGTATACCTTGAGAATACAATGGATGATCTAGTCCTTCATTCTGTATTTTTTCTACCAATGAAGGTAATTCAAAAGGCAGAATTATTGAGTCTTGTCAATGTGTCTTCAAATCAACTTTGCCATCAAAGGCCAAGTTGAGAAAATTTGCAATTGTATGATATGTTTGTTATTGAAATGATTAGTGCCAAAGACTTTTATAATTCATGCTATGGATGGTTTGAAAGAGATTGTTTACTATGTGCCAAATCTGGTACTAGGCTTAATGAGAATAATAAGATATGCAGTAATTAATATGTAATCCTATTTGAGAACAAAATCCAACAATTAGTGTTTGTAGTCAGAGACTGAGTCTGGGTCAGTATCAAAATGGTTTCAAAAGATTTACCATGTAAAAGAAAGGAACCATACATTATATTTTTTATAGACTTCAAGGATTATTTATTTGGAATACTTGCCAAATATATGGAAGTCAGGAACTCAGGATGTATTGTTATTAATTTTTCAAAGAAATACACTGTATACAATTATTTTTTTATAATAGAAGTCAATCTTTTATCATTGATAACTAAGTCAGAATAATTATGTATCTTGTTATTTTCCAAATGTATAAAAAATTTGGACAATAAAGCAAATAAAAACTAAATTACAAAGCTTTATAATTATGGTAATTGTTTTTACTTAAAGGGAGATGAGGGTCAAATCACTTTTATTGACGTGACATGAGCCAGCATATATCCAAAATGATAATTTTCAGCAAAAATTAATGTAATGAAAGTTTTCAATATTTGCCAAATGTCAGCTTGACTTTGATACTACTCAAATTTCTTCTCTCTTTTTATAATTTTATTGATGTTGTTATTGATCTTTATTCAGTTTACAACTAAAAGTTGGCATATACATGTAAGCATTTAAAACAATAAATAGATAAGATGATAAAAAGTAAGATGAAAGATGAAGATAAATAGCAGGTTAAGTTCATATAAAAGGTGATTAAAAAAAGTTGGGCTAAAAGTTTTCACACTCCAACTGTTCATTGACTTGATTTGATTAAAAAGTGAGTAAATTATGAAATCTGTTTTGAAACATTGGTTTCTCACTTTTGGTATAGTATAATGGCTAGTCCTTCTCATATCAAGTTATATTCAGTTTTTCTTTTTCTTGGTAATAAATAATTTACCTATTATCTATAGGTATGGTATTCTATGCAACTTCGTGATGATAATTCATTTCCTTGTTTGTTTGGAAACCCCCTTGAAAAGGGGGATGATGGCTTGTATATTAGGGAAGTGAAGAATCTTTCAAAGATTTTATGAATATTTTCCTGCTTTCTGTGGCATATTATGCTGGTTGAAAATTGTGTTTCCTGATCTTAAATATTAAAATTGAAGTATATATGTAAATAATGTTACATTTTGACTTGGTAAGAGTTTGCTGACCTTAGAAAGCTTTCAACTGCATATATAGTCATTACATTTCTAAACAGTATGTACAAGATGCCCTATAATAAGAAAACGGATATGATGTCTTAATGAGTAATGTATTGTATGATTATATTCAGTCCTTGGTTGATCAACCATGTATGTCCGAAGCTTTCACACATTCAACTTTTGCTTGCTAAGTGTAAAGCTAAACTTAGTCTAAAATGTTTTTTTCTTTGTGATGAGTCATGTGTACATGTGCGTTGTATAAGACAATTTCGTGATATCATTCAGCTATTTGAGACATACACACATATCAACATTTCGTATTTGCCTGTGAGCAGTATCACAAGGACCTCCTTTGGTTTTTCGCTTATATTGCTTTGGAATATAAGTTGTCTAAAATCAAAAATACCATGATGGTACATCACAGCAGAAACTTCATAGCTGCATTCCTTTTTCTTCCATTGATTTATATAGTACTGGTGAGTGAAAGTTTTATTTTTATTTTGCTCTTTTAATGTTTGTTTGCTTATTTCTTTTGTACTTACACATACATGTAAATATAAAGGGTGCCAAAGGTGCTATCTTTTTTCTTGAAAAAGTTTCATCAGGTTGGTAAATCATAGTTTTTTTGAGATTTTTTTCTTTATTCAACAACCAAAATTATAATAATTAACTTGGTACAATATGAGATAATCTGTTAAAGTCACTGTAGTATGTAAATCCTATTTTTCAGCTTTAATTCTTAACTTGTTCTTAATTTAATTAAACAAGTTATAATTCTTTCAACATTATAAAAAGCTTAATTTTGATTTTCTCATTTACCTGTTTGTTGATAACAAACAAAACATTTATTTGATTGTTTATCATTTTGGTTGTTGAATGAAGAAAAAATTCTCAAAAAAAGTGCTATATTTTCTTCAAAAGGAAGATGTGCATGTATTTATCTTTTCTTGTTATGATATGTTTATGAAGTGATAATAGAGTTGAATTGACATTGAAATAGACATTGAAATTTGTTTACTCTGATTAAGTATGTCTTTTGACTTGATTCAATCTTTACAAATACTGAAGGAGATCCAGCTGAAAGAAGTGTCCTTTATTGATGTTCAGTTAAATGCAATAATATTCTGGCATAAATGAAACTTTTATTTCTTTTATCATTTTTTAATGAGGAAATATTGAACAGTGGTGTAAATGCTTTATGTTAAAAACATTCACTACTCTAAAGAACCAAAGTTTAAATAATACAATGCAATACATGCGCACATTGTATATATTTATGAAGATCTTTAAACTTTTTTTTATACTACCCTATATATGGACCCATAGACAACCCTTCCCATAGATAGTTATTCTTATCTGTTCGGCGGTAATATTTTAGTCTTTGATATAGTCTTTGATATCATTTTAATGTATAGTGTTTTTCTCGTTTAAGTGCACAAAAGTATATCTTTTTATTCTTGTATATCTTACGTTTAAGTGCACAGTAGTGCATCTTTTTACTCTTGTATATCTTACTGTATTTTGTTCATGTTCATGCTCATGTTCATGCATATATTTGTATGACAAGCCTGTATTCCAAAAGGAAAACTTCCCCCCCTAAAGGGATAATAAAGATTTATTATTATTATTATTATTATTATTATTATTATTATTATTATTATTCAGTTTTTTTTTCATTCAAATTTTGTTTCATTGTGCACAAAGCAACGGAACTAAACCATAGTTCTATGTTAGTAATGTGCTTGTGGTGTAACGGTGTTATTAAATAGCAAGAACCTTACGCAAAATGTAACATGTGCCTAGTAGTGCTATCTTTTGGATTTCTGAGTGTTTTGAAAATCCCGGTATACCTTCAATACGTTCTTTCATTCCAAGTTTGGTTAGTCCAGTTATTATGATCATTATCATTATTATTATTTTTATTATTAATATATACTCTTGCAGGCTAAATCAGTGCCAGGAAGAAGTCCATCAAGTATTTCTCAAAACAAGAATGATGTGTTCTACAAGTGTCATGGCTATCCTTGTGATGTCTGGAATAAAGTCAAGGAAAATTTAGAAACTATTGATGAACTCTCTGAGCAAGTCCTTGGGTATAAGGTACACTTCACAACATTATTCATTTTTATGTAGATTCATCTAACCAGTTATCATGATAGTCAATGAATTAAACGCAGCTTAATGGACAAAGTCATATTAGATCAGATTGACAAAGATTAGAGTAATCAAAAGCTCTCGGTAAGATTGAACAGGTGATAACCAGGCAAAAGTTTAATTTCATTGGCTATTATTAATTTTGACTTTATGTAAAACATATTTTTCTTACCCTATTTTTGAACGCTGGATAAAATTATATTTCTTGGCAAGTCTGGTGCCTAAGTCAAACACTTGTGTATGTGCTTTGTCTATCTATGACATGTAGCAATAGTACAATAAAATGTTCCAACAATATTTTATACTTTTAAAAAAAATTGCAATCTGGGAGGGAATACTGGATAGTAATTCTGTATTTTCAAGGGAACATTTTCTTTTACAGCTATTAGATAGACATTTAAGGAAGAATAATTTTAGATATATTTTATGCACCAGGATGTTCAATTATATGTAAATAAATCTGGGGTATATATTATGCTATACATATTTCTAGCCTGTCTGCGCAGGCTATAATTTTGAGTTCTAAAGTTACTTGCTTTGTTTTGGTTCGTGGTAAGAAATACTGACTTTTCATTGAAAAACCACACCCTTTCTTTGAAGAAGATAAATGTGGGCAGTTTCAGATTTACATATGATGATAATTTTAAATCCTAACAAATGACAGGATGTATCTGTTTTAAATTACCAGTCAAGAAGAACCTTTATTACCAATGTTTACACATGAATCATAATAACATATGTAGTGTTTTTTTATGGATCCGCATAATGTTATAAAAGATTATTAGTAATTCAAACATTTGACTAGTTATAAAAAATCTTTTACCAAACTCTGATTTATGGTCAGATTTACAAAATTTACAGTTATAATCAAAAGCACTTTGTAAGAGAATTGATAGAACTAGTCGAAATATACTAATAATTAACATTATAGCTAGTTAGATGATATTCGGATAGTGTAATACTGTATAATTCAAATTATAGCCCGACAGTAAAATAAGCAGCAGTAAGCAATGAATAAAACATTAAAGGTTTCCGGAATCAAAGGGGGTTTTCTTATAATAATTACGAAGCTGAATGTTCCAAGTCTTTCACTGACACAAAGAGTTTGAATCTTTTTTTTTTGCCTTTCCAAAATGTTGAATGATTCATTCTTTGTTCAAATTACCACTTTAATAGTACAGATATATTCTGAAACATAAATAACATCAAAAGTCTGATATGCA
>JAVSBT010115545.1:20531-32416 GCA_033118115.1 Pharyngocirrus eroticus
TGTCAATCAGTGTTGTTCATTTTACCAGCTGTGGTTCCTGGTGTAATTAGTTGCAGAATGAGTTATTGACAAAGAAATCTGAGAAACAGGTGTACAAAAGTATTTTTCAAATGTTATGTTTGCAAGGCTAACATTTTTTTCTGTCATTTGAGTGTTTCTCTCTTATTTTTCTATTTTCAGTATTACTCTTCCATCCTTCTCATTCAGTGGGAAAGTCTGCCTTTCATTCAAGTACCACATGTTTGGTTTCCATGTCAACAAACTTGAACTTTTTCAAAGAAGACAAACTGACAAGCTTATAGCATGGGAAAAAGTTGGAGAACAAGGAAATATGTGGCTGAGTGATTCATTGACTTTGAACTTAAAGACAAATGACAAGGTTATTATTCAATGATAAGAATGTTTTTTTTTAAAAGTCTCTCGATTAGTATGTCTTCCTCAGAGGCCTTCACCTTCTATCCTGAAGGCCTCTTCAACTAAACTGTCAGTTGGTGGAGAACCATGGGTGCACTGTATATTTAGCATATATATTGAAGAGTATTATTATTATTAAAGTTGAAGATTCAATTCAATGAAGTAAAAATTATAATGTATAAGCTATCTAAAAGAGCTCTATGTCCCTTATATGTTCTGCAAACTTTTCAATTTTTAGTTCCTTGCACATAGCTACACTGTTTCAGGTTTTATGAATGGAATATAACCATTTATCAAACTGTCTCTTTAAAAAATGAAGTAAAGTACATGTATGGTGATTTGAAAAAAATAATTACCTGTTCACTTTTTATTGGGTTGGTAAATGCTTACTTTAATCAGTTCTTTTGATTTTGTATTTCAGGTTGGTTTTGCTGCATACAGAGGTGGTGAATATTCAGGAGATATTGGGCTGGATGACATCAGAGTTGTATCAGGGAGTTGTAATTAAATCATCAGTGCAAGCAGATTACAAGGATTGCAAATGTTCATGTCACAAATGTACAAAATAAAAACTTAGGACATTACCTTTTCTAACCCTTTTTATATGATTGTTTAAGAATATTATTTCTTTTCATCTTTTGCAATTGTTTTTTTCAACTTTCAAAGTTGGAATTTGGCTTTTTGCCTTATTTCATATTTCTTTTTACTTGATGAAAAAAATTAATGCATACTGTTGATCAAAAAATTTTCCTAACTTTTAAGAATAAATTATCATATTTTACCTGTAAACAGGTGTTACGTTTTGTTTAAAATGTTTCTAATGCATTTCATGTTTAAAGAAACCTTATGCCACTTATGGTAATTTATCAGAATAATGGTTATAATGATGTGTAATGCTTGTTGAAGAATTTCATTGCTGGCAATAAAATCTCATTTTAGCAGGCAAATCAGAACAGAATGGTAGATAAGCTACTGGATATGAGTCTTTAATGCAGGGTCTAACACTTTATAGCTGATCAACGTACAACAGATCAATTCAAACGCACAAGAGATCAATTCATTATAAGACTTAATGTGTATAGGATAACATCTTGGTTTTAAAAAAATCAGCTAAGTATCTTAGTTAAAATTTGTCATAATGTGTATTCTAGCCCTCTTTAAGAGATTAAAATGGGTTTAGTCAACAGATATATTTATACTTCTTCATTCTTCAGAAATGTCTTTCAAGCGCAGACTCCTGTTTGGACATACATTTTAACATTTTATTTACATTTATATATATATATATGTGTGTAAATATTCAACAATCAATCTAGCTGGTCTTGATTGTCAAATTCATTTTTATCATTTTAAATGTGTATTTATCAATAAAGTTGAGAGCCCTATGTTGATATCCAGGAAAAAGAATCTTACTTAACTATATATATGTGATTTTTTAAATATTTTTTCAATCATTTTGAAAACGTAATGTGAGTGAAGTAATGCGACATATCCCTATACAACTTATAAGTGCCTCTGAGTAGCTTTTATAGAAGTTAAATAGAAGCGATAGATAATTTTTTTACTTAACATTGTTATCAGTATAATTCTTTTCAAATTTCAAAGTGGTGTATTTTCATCCTTCAATAAGCCAGCACCATCTCCTTTCCACATTTTATTTTCATGAAGAATTTAAAAGGCAACACATGATAATGTTAATGGGTATACAGCCCTTAAGTATTGTAGAGAACCTATCCACCTCATATATTTTTTAAACCACAGCTTCATTCTTGAGCAATTAAACAAAGAACAAAATCTAATTATACTATTTTTTCCTAAAAACAATTCACAAAATTCTTACAAAAAATGAATCAACTCCTTCAATTTTCATAATAACAAGAAACAAAATCAATCTTAATTTAGGATAAACTTATAGCTTCAAAAATCGTAATTTTGTATCGAAATGTTGCAGTTTTTTTTTTTTAATTAGCTGCTGAAAGAAACAAAAATTGACCAAATTTGGGGATTTTTGAAAAATTGTCAAAAGTGGGTCAATTTTTGCATCTTTTAGTAGCTAATTAAAGATAAGGAACTGCAACATTTACACATTGCATTACAATTTTGGAGCTATATATATGTTCTTTAAGATTGTTTTTGTATTTTGATATCTTAAAAATTAAAGCAATTGATTCAAATTTGTAAAAAAATTCAATTTTTTTAAAACTTGACTTACTTGACTTAAATTCCTGTGAGCCTTTCCGCACATAGGGACACACATTTATCTACAATAGCATTCCATTTCCTCCTATCCTTGGCTAGGGTGCAGGCTTCCGTGATACTGTTGATGCCACACAATTTGAGATCTCCTGTTGTCGTTCTCCTCCAAGTTTCTCTGGGACGTCCTGGTTTCCTTTTGCCTTCTTGGGCCCAACCCAAAGTGACTCTAAGGATGCTCGATGAGGGTCTTCTAAGAAATTTTTTTTCAACATGTATTAAACTTCAATTTTTTAATATATTGTACAAATGAAAATGACCTTTCATTGATATTGATATGTACACAAAGTGCTGATACCAAAAATATTTACCTATATTACTTCTAAACTTTTGTTCCAAGATTGCATTTAGTACATAAAACATTATGTTTATCTATCATAATTATTTTAGGATAGTATTAAGGAATCAATACCTACATTATAAAATATCAGTATTGTAATCATATTCATACATTTTAATTTCCAGATAAATCCCCCCCTCTCTCTCATGAGACTCATGTCAGAGTTTAGAATTTAGTTATAAAGGCTTCAACAAAAACGATGTTTTAAAGGTGAATTAAAGGTCATTTGCTCCCTTTCCAAATATATATCACAAGGGGAAAGGGATCCCTAAATGTGTAACCAGGGAAAGTAAATGTTGAAATAGTCCAGGCATATGTGTCTCCATCTGTCGACAATGACCAAAAGTCATTCTGCAAGACATTACGGTTTCTCCCCCTGAATGATATCACATCCGGGTTTATCAGGAAGCAGGGCGGCCATATTGCTCCGGTTTTGGACTCACTCCCTTCATATTTTGGATTAATTGCGTTTTTTTGGTCAAAGACCAAGTCTCAGGATCTGTCATCAGTATACTTATTTAACTGGTACGTAATTTTTAATTTTAGGTATTTTGAATTTTTAGATTAGCCATTTCGGTACGGAACATTGTAAAGAAACCTCCAATTTAAAAGGAACAACAAACGAAGTGTCACTCCAAAAACAATGTCAGCATTGTCTTAATCTGTTTCTGGGTGACGAATGACACCGGTAGGTCATTAAAATCATGCATGCTTTATAATTTTGAGAAGTGCCGAACTGATCTTTTATGAGAACTATAACTGACAGTCTATAATCGTCAATGACAGATGCACTTGTATTCATCTAAGCTTGGTGCATGATCTAAAATGTCATGTCAGTCGTGTAACCAGCAAGTTGATTAGTCATTTTTCTCTTGTACGGTACTCTTGTTAATGAAATGTCAGTAACCTAGTATATTTTCTGCATGTAAGATATTAACATTTTAACTTTCAGTGCAGTTCGTACATAAATAGATAGGCCAAAATCAGTTTGAAGTGTGTTAGACTAAGAAGAAAACCCTTTGACAGATGCAATTGCACTTTCTATGTAGACTTGTTAGTCTGTTAATTAGGTCCTTTGCAAATTAGTGAACTAAGTTATAATAATGATCATCTATGCATTTAAAATGATAGCTTATACAATTTTTTTGTGAACTTGTAAGATGCATGCATTTTTTTGTATGATGAAATATTAAATCAAGCTTAACAAACATCCTTGTATAATTAATGTATTGAATAGATAATCTTCCCTTATCACGTTATGTCAATGAATAATGTTGAGCCATAAAAGGTATCATCTTTCAATTTTTCCCTACAGGTCTCTGGGGTGTAGAATGACCATCTAAAATAGAGCTGTGACTTTTGGAGGAGAAATACTACTACTTTGGAAAAGTTTTCCTGAAAACAAAATACAGAGGTGGTTGTTGGACAGGAATACCAATGCGTCGTACAATTAAAAATGTGGTTAAAAACTATACGGACGCACAAATCAAGGTCCGAGAGGCAACCTCGAATGACCCATGGGGTCCTTCGAGTACCCTCATGTCTGAAATTGCAGACCTGACTTATAATGTGATGGCTTTCACAGAAATCATGCAAATGATTTGGAAGCGCCTAAATGATCATGGGAAAAATTGGCGTCACGTTTACAAAGCATTAATGCTCTTGGATTATATTATAAAAACTGGTAGTGAAAAAGTGGCACAACAGTGCAAAGAAAATATTTATGCCATCCAAACTTTAAAAGACTTTCAATATGTAGAGGATAATAAGGACCATGGGATGAATGTTAGAGAAAAAGCCAAACAATTAGTTCAACTTCTAAAGGATGATGAGAGATTAAAAAATGAAAGAGCAAAAGCCCTAAAAGCTAAAGAGAGATTTGCACAAAATTCAATGGGAATTGGAAGTGGTGGAACTGTAAGTTACTTCCCTCCTTTTCTATTATTTGTAATAATCATATACATTTTTTTTTGTTTGTTTACTTGTATTGATTTGCTTTGATGGAATTCACTAATTTCCTCCTTACTGATTGGGGCAAAATACTAACATCTATGAGACTTGCAAACATTTTAGTTGTTATCATATTGGTTGTTAGAAAAAAACAAATAATGATGATATCTGAACATTTAAACATTATTTTTTTCATGTTAGGACATGTTTATGTAGCGATATTAAGCTTTGGTTGGACCAAGACCTAGTTAATAACTACTAATCAATATTAACTAATTCTGGGACAAATAGAATTAAAATTTGAGAATTCATAATTGAATATGAAAAAGAATGTTAAAATTTCATCAACCAGATAACAGATATTCAGGAGAAGCTTACAATATGGTTACTGTAAGGCTTAAGCCAATTGTATTCATCTTTTCTTTAAAGTCCTAGTAGAGAATATTGTCTTAAGCATATTTGAGCGCAACCATTTTAGATAGTTTTGTTAAAAAAAAGTAATATACATTGCTTCAAGGATTAAGGATATTGAAGATGCATTTAATCTGAAATTACCATTTCCTTTCATTTTATAAGCAACAGTACAGACCAAGTTCTGCAAGTCCAACAATGCATTCCTCGCAGAGTGGATATGAAGATACATTTAGAACTGCAGATGCACCTAGTGCCACAACTCCAACAGGTCTGTGTAATAGATTTGATATTTTGGAATCTGTAAAGCTCTTTTTGGATCAAAACCATAGTAGTATAAAACGATCAATAGTATCACTGAACTATACATTTTTCACATATTTTTACATCGTACAGGAAATAATGTGATTTTTTTGTTCAACCAGAAACAAAATTTGTGAAAGATAAGAATAATTCTTGTCAGCATGTATCAAGTTTCATTAACATAATTCCATTTTGCCTACTAATATATTGAACTATGTGCTAAACTTGCAGGCCAACTTGTAAAGTTGATATGAGAGACTTTTAGCAATTAGGGAAATATGTTATGAAAATCATTTTTTCCAGGTCACCTTTCATTTATGAAATGTAAACTAAGTTTTGATAACTTTGACTTTGAGCACATTTACATCGTTTTCATTTTCAAACGGAATTTAAAGTCAACTTGAAATCTGTGATTATGGTTTGTATAAGAAATGTCACAATTGATGTTTTCTTTGAATACAAGAATGAAATAAACATATTCCTACCCTTGAAATAGATGCTGGGGCACCGGTTAATCCTGAGGTTGAAGCAGCCCGCCCGAATACAGCTGGAGAGGAAGAATTACAATTACAATTAGCCTTGGCAATGAGTAAAGAGGAACATGATGCAGAGGAACGAAGAAGGCGAGGCGATGACATGAAACTTCAGATGGCTTTGGAAGAGAGTAAGAAAGAACATTCAGATGGAGAGGTTTGTTTCTTTTCTAGAGGAGGGTGTGGAAATATTCTACCAAATGTGTATCTTGATAGAGTGTTTATGAAGCTGAATATTTCTAGATAGAGACTTTCTGCCCATTCAGTACACTATATCAATTCTATTGATTGGTTCAGGGCTATGTATTTGATGTTTTGAATCGATTACATCAGAGTGTACAAAGATGAAGTAATGAACTGCACAAGACCATCATATTTATTATGAAAAAGTACTGATACATATTGTGTTATACTAGTTGTGAATTGTAATTCCATTATTGAACATAAGAACAAAATAACATATAACATTGATCACTGGCCAAAGTCAATCTAGTTGCAATCATTGTTAATGTTATGAAATAAAGAGATTGTATAACTTCATGTACAGTGAGCTATGAATAATGATATGAATGTCCACTCTCAGCTTGATTTTAGATTATATGAAAAAAAGCAACCATTTCTTGATGTTGTTGTTTGAAAGAAAGATTTTCTTTGTTTCAGGGTCCTACTGTCCTTCCTGCACCAACAGGGCACCTCCCTGCACCGGCAGGACACCCACATAAAAAAGCAAATCAAGACACTTTATTGGATCTTATTGGAAATCAAACAGCCACCAGTCAGGCTCCTCTCACTGATCCTTGGGGAGGACCTATTACCTCTCAAGCTGGTAAATATGTTTGATATTGAATATTGATACAGCCCTAGCAAAGTATAAAGATAGTAATTATTTCTTTTTAAGCCAACTATAAATTAAGGGAAGTTAATACATTTGTTGTGTTTCATTTTGTTTATTGGCAAGTATTTGCAGACTAGATTTATTGTACTGGCAACGAGGTAAATTGTGTTTTCTTTTATGTCTTTATGCATTGCTAACATTAAGAAACTACTGTTAAATATTGACCACCCAGTACCCTTATACAAGTCAAAAAGAGGTCACATAACAGTCTAGGATCAACCAAAACATATATCATAGATACAAAGACTTAAAGTATGTACTTTTCTAACCAAGTAGCAGAAGATTATCAAAACTTTTTTTGATATGTATTTGCAGGGCCTTCGGGAGATCCATGGGGACAACCAAGTCCTAAACCTCCAGTCCAAAATGATCCATGGGTGTCTCCAGCCAGGCAGCCAGAAGTTAGTGTACCAGCCCCTCAGTCTGACCCTTGGTCAACACCTTCTAGTGCTGTACAATCTACACCGGTTCAGCAACCTGGTATGTAGCTGATTGTATATATTAAGCCTAACATAAATTATTTTTTACAAAGTTATCCTGTTATTTAAGAATCCTCTGACTCTTGTCAATACCCTTTTTGATGTCCTAAAGTTGTTGATCCATATGTTGGACTGAATGCAAAGTCTTGAAAGTTAATGTAAATAAGTGAAGAAAATTACAGGGAATTTCAAGAACACTATGGAAGGTTTGTTCAGCAAATTGCTAAATAAAGCTGACACAAAACAATTGACAGTGTAAATATGACCTGTTTTGATTTTCAATATACCCTATGAAAATGCCGATACTGTATAAATAGATAAGAATGCTATGGGTTTTATGTATTATCCTATTCCCTTGCACAGCTGTACAAAGTGACCCGTGGGGTGCTCCTCCTAATCAGACACAACCTCAACAAGCCTCCACCTGGGGTTCTCCTGCACAAACAAATGGTACAGTCCACAACAATACAGGGACAATTGATGATGCTTTTGATCTGCTGAGTTCTAGACCTCCTGGTGGTCCCACCAATACTTCAACAAATAATGGACTATATCCATCTGGTTCGTAAACATTGGTCTCACACTCAGGGCTCAACATAGGCATTTTCTGCACTGGCCCAGGCGAAACTGTAGGAACATTTTCTACTGGCCCGCCATCAGGCCCTTATGTTGACCCCTGACACTTGTTAAATACAGCATATTGGGGTAATACTTTAATTATTCTAATAGTTAATCAATGGAATTGACTCCTGCCAGTGAAATCTTCGTCATTGTTTCAGTTGAAATGTAGTCTGTTCTTGCCATATATATTTTAACAATTGTATATTATTATCTTATGTTCTTAATGTTTTTATATTTTGAATTCTCTGTTGTACAAAATTACCTTCAAAATACAGTTTAGATAATTCCTTGATCTGATTTTATGCGAGTTTTTAAACTCTTCCATAGGGCGTATATACTACTTGCAGCTAAGCGTATGTATGACAGTTTTAGAAAAGGGTTTGTTCTTGATAGATTTTAACAAACTGATCTCCTAATCTAAATGTTGGCAGGATTACAAATTGAAAAAAAAAACTTCAAAAAACTCATTCTTGTGTTGTTAACTACTTTAGTGTAAATTCATCTAACTAATTCCCTATGTAATACAAAAATTTTTATCTCTTGACATGTCATTTGTTTCACCTCTTCAGGTAACAGTAGCTCTCCAGCTTTTGATATGAGCGTTATGAATCAAGCCCTACCACCAATGATAGGAGGTGACCCTCTACGTAAATCTCCAGCAGACTTTCTTGGTGCAAATGCCAACTTAGTCAATCTAGATAATTTAGTAACAAAGCCAAAGGATAACAGTAAGTTTTATTGACCAGTCATTCATTAATTATGTACATGTACTTCTGTCAACATTTTATGTTAGTTTCTAACAGTTGTTTTTTGTTTTGTGGTACCATTCAGAACTTTTCAATTGGTCGTATATATTTTATCCTTTTAACGAAGGAACAAGTAAATGTTACTTTTAAACTCTTTAAAGGTATTGATATATGCGTTTGTTATTTTTTTTAGCATCAACAAATCCCTTTGCTTTAACAATTGGAAATAATGTGGCCCCAGCACCGAATCCATTTGCCCTTCAACAACAACAACAGCGAAGTAATGTGACATTGAATCAAATGGCTATGACCCAACCTACTACCACAGGCTTCCCTCAACAACAACATTTACCGCAACAACCTCTACCTGTTCCATTGATTCCTGGAGCTGGTGGGTATGCACAACAAGGATATCCCATGGGACAGCCAACTGGCTATGGACAACCCATGCCTATACAGCCCCAGAGTAACAATCCTTTTCTGTAATACCATACAAAGGACTAGGAGAAAAAAATTAATGAAATTATTACAACATTAAGAAAAATTATAATGTTTAAATATGATAATCTTTTAACATGCTTACAAAGAAGTTATTCAGTTTTGTGCAGAATATCAAAAATGCCACATTTCTGATGTCTTATTATGTTTCAAACCTTGTGTGTATTGAATCAAACAACCTGGTCTTTGCTGTAAAAACAGGGTTTGTATGGAAACATTAAGTTGGTAATATATTGTAGCGGCAGCGCAACCAGAAATGTGATTGGTATAAACTAGCTAGTTAAATGATGCCTTTTTTATGATGAGGTAATGAAAAGTAAAATAACACAAGTGTCATCAATTTGACCAAAATGAAACTGCATAACTTTGAGTGTCAGATTTATGCATGGTTATCCACTGTGAAATAGTATCCTAATTGAATTTGTATATTTGGCATCATTTTGGATCATTTGCATGCATGTATGTACTGCTTAGCCTACATCTGAATGCAATTTCTTGATTTTCAACTCACTTTTGGCAGATGGGTTAATATTGTTACCCAATTTTTTATAAAGAAAATGTAGCCAGACCTGAATTATGTCTTGTGAAATCGAACCAAAGTTGTATGATGTGATTAATGAGTAATGAATCTGAAAGCTTTTTTTAATGATTTTATAGGGTAAAAAAAGCAGCTCCTTGTTTTCATTGCATTTGCACATTTAAAATCCCAGAGATAACAACACAAGATTAGTTATATTTGTCTATTTTTTGTTTAAATGTGGTCTATTTAACATCAAGTACAGCTGCTATTCAAAGTGTAGTCCATTATGTAGTTGGAATTTATTTTGATTTTTTTTGCACTCACTTCTGTATAAACATTATGAATATAAGCAATATGTTATAGTACAAAGCTTTCAGAGCTTTGCACCACTCCATCATGTCATTTCATAATTAGGTATCCAACCGAACACAGACACTTAATTCATGGTTATTTTTATTAAATGCATATATTTCAAATTAGAAACTTAGGTGTGGAAAACGATCATTAAAATATACCAAGAAATGGCATAGCAACACCAGCCCTGAGCTTTGTCATTACAGTCAAGAAAGTTCTTGTCACCACTTGGTAAAATGAAAGACTGACAGAAATTCTTTGATGGAAGTAATGCTTATGTAATCTGCCAACAGTGCATTGAAAATATTGTATAAAAATGCATACTTGTGTTTAAACCAACTTCATGCTTGAAGTGCTGGGGTTTGTAACAAAATTTGTTTCAAAACACTGTACTTATTTTATATTGTATAAAGTAATTTTTATAACAAACACATATTTTAGTAACAAAATTATCCACCTTGGGGGATTGTGTGATATAACTGCAATCATGAAAGTATTTTGACAAATTTGATACAACGGTCTTTATGCAGAGCAGGACAAATGGCTTTGTAGAAATGAAATAAACTCTTACAATTTGATATTAAATGACATAGAATTGTGCCATTTCTATCAAATGTACATTTATATTCTTGGAGTTTGTAAGCCATTTTACTAGGTTTGTTTAAAGTTGTTGTTTAGACAAGGTTATAGGTTGAAGTCATTTTACTCTCTTCATTCTCATTCAGTTTTGAATTTTTTTCTGTTCATTCTATATGTAAATTTCTGCCCATTCTTTGAAAAGATAGAAATGTTAATATAAAAAATTTAATCAAACAGGTTTTGATAAGGTTTTTCTTAATTGGTGAAACATTTCAAACTCCCTAAAGTTTAGCAAGGGATGAATTACACCAGAGTTTTTAATGTATCTCAATAATTAATGAGACAAAACAAGGATATAACATCTTTTATCTGGCCAAAATCTATGCTTGTCATTAAGATATAGAAAAAAATGTGTAATTTATCCACCTTCCACTTGCCTTTTATTTTAATTTCACTGTTTCAATGTTCTTGTTATGATGTAACCTCTTCCCCTGCTGTATTCTTTCTATTCTCAGAGGACAGCACATAGCTTTTGCAATGCTGTAATCACTGTAATATATAACTATTTATGTACATACATTTGGTCTAGGTAAAGTCTGATTTCACCTGTCTGTATTCACATATTGTATCTTTGTAGATGACAGTATTGAAATAAAAGAAATACAGAGACAACAAAATAAGATATTTTTATATTTTTTTCTTACGTATAGAAAGTTGTGGTTCTATTAGCAAAAAGTGCTGGAATGTAAGAACTTTTAAAAGATTTTGAGGTTACTTATGAAAAACTGTGTTCTAGGACAAGCCCAGCTTCAAATTTAAAACTTTCAACTGAATGAAAAATGTATGCAAACTTTTAGCAACAATGTATCATAAGGTATCTGTCAGTACGGAAAAGAAGGGAGAAAAGGGGTCTTTATAAAATTGATAATTGATTTAGCAGAAAACAAACCAGAGTGAAACATTTGATTTCATTCATTCTATTCCATGGT
>JAVSBT010115546.1:0-15252 GCA_033118115.1 Pharyngocirrus eroticus
AGATGTTAAGGTTTTTTGCTTTTTTCAGGAACTGGCCACTAGCCCCAAAGTGGCAACTCGCATTTTCTGATCTCTCACGTCTAATCTTAATAAAAAAATATGGTCTCTTGCTTGTACCCAAGAAAAAAATTAAATGTCACATTTTTTGAAAACATGACTAGACTATAGCGCTTGAATAGGGAAATAATTGCAGATTGATATGCAGATATCTTGCATAAAAAAATATTAGATTTAATAACTATATAAGTAACTGGAAATTCTTACAAGCATCCGACCATAATAGTTTGAAATGGTAGATGGAGCCACCGCCTTGTGGCAAACCAATGCTTCTTTTCTAAAATGTCCATTATGATAGGCATAGTTACTGTAAAAATAAAGAGTACAACATACATTTTTTTTGTATTGTATTGCACAATTCATTTGAATGAATGAAAGGCAATAACATGTAAATATTCATCTATGAGTAACAGCATGTAAAAGTTCTCCTGTAATTTGTCAAAAAGTTGTTAGTGTGTTAGCAGAAGCAGCGGTTTCCATCTACTGTCTGCAAAAAGGCAGGAAGAGTCGCCAATGGAGGCCTTGCAAACTTCCTTAAATATCAGAATCTATATAATCTACATATATATATATGAGGTTAAGTCATAGATAATCATGGATTTCTAAGACAACCTCATAATCCGATCTGAAAAGTGTATGTGTTTCCCCATAGGAGAATACTTACACATTCCAGGAGCCGCCATCACACACCTTGAGAACACAACTTGAGATATTCCTTTCACTGCCGCATACTGCATGGTTTATTTTTAAAAAAGAAAACAATTTGCATAAATGTAGAACTAAATGAGAGAGAGCAATATTTGAATTACATTTCTTATAGGACTTATTATTAATCAATGCTTTAAAAATGGTCTCTTGTATACATGGCTAATAAAACTTAATTTAGCTAGTAATCATATGATTATAAATTTGCATTTATTGTGATATATCTAATTTCGTAACAATTTTACATGTTTTTATCTGCAGACATTATATCAAAGACTTTTTCCCCAAAGTAGACCCTTTGAACTAGAATATTCCTACCCTTGACTCTGTAATTCTGGTGCCATGTTCATCAAAAACACCTATACCTTCTTGTAGTTCTCTGTAGAAGAAATGGAAAATTTCAAATAAAATTTGCATCAATTGTATAGTCGTTCAAAATAAATGTGATTCTAATCATCTGCATATTCTCTACTTTGTTGTTTGTTCATTGCATAGCAGGTCAACCATTTCATTATAATATGAATTCAATTAAAGTTTTGATTCTAAGGTGATTTTTTTAACGTCTGAATCAAGGAGGTATATAGGTTTTCTATACCCATTGACAGCAACATCAAAGTGATAGTCTACATACTATAAGTTCTGTACTACTACTTATTCAGCTCTTTGGAAGGTGCCTATTGCTTTTACCATATCACTATAATTCTGAGTGACATCTAGTGGCTATTTCCGAAGCTTAAAGATTTTTTTTTTCTCAAAACCTAATCCCTCTATGAGAGTGATTGAAACATCAAAAAGTAGAATACAAACTTGAAAGTACCAGTTGTCACTTCACATGATTGAAATAAGAACGTTAGTATTTTAGAAGCATCAAAATTGTTACATATATTACTCATAGTTAAATCATTATTACGACAGAGGATAAAAAGGCATCAATACAGACTACAGTATTGTTTACACTAGGCCTACTTATCAAGCTTATATATTATGTCATACATATATCCTTCAGCCTATACCACTTATTTAAAATGAATATCCCATACTATATTTGATTTAACATTTTTTCCAGATTCACCTAGTCTATCAAAAAGCTGAACAACCATAAGGATATTTAGGGGGTACTGCACTACTAAGAAGATGATACAACATTATCAAATTCTATCAACACCTGTGGTGATTTATGTATTAGGTTAATATATAGATCAAATAACCAACATGTCAACCTTGTGTCAACTCAAGGCATAACATTGTGATGACTTATTGAAAACAGTCATGAATACCAGTAGCTAAAATATCACACAAACACCAATGATTGAAGTGAACAACACCAAAACAGTAGGATTTGTTGTCTTGTACTTAAAAATGTGACATAGTTTTCAACCAACTATCCCTGCAGCGTCATGCCACTCTGAATGATAAAATTTAAAACTTTGGCATCCCCCTCATGGAAATCCCAGTGCTTTGATTAGGCAAAATTAGACATCATAAATATAAGGGTTGTCAGTAAGTCAAGTTGATGTATTTTCCATTTGTTTTGTCAAAGAGGTCAAGTTAAATGTATGTAACAAAGAACATCTAGAATAGTATATAGCAATAGAATTGTTCTGCCTGAAATTAAATCAAGGAAAAAGATCTCTACTCACGTTTGTCTTGAAAGAGGAAGGTTGACCATGTTAGCTGCAATTAGGGCTGCAAAGGGTACATATCTCTGGAGAAATGGTGAAGCTCTCTATGATGGAGAAAAAAGTTAACGTTAAAAGTGCATGAGGCTGTGTCAGAGAAAACAAGAAAATACCACTTTCCGGTGACATCTTAACATGCATGGTTATTTTTTATCTTTAGAAAGAAAAGTTCTGAACTCTTCATGTCCAGTACATAGTGCTTACATTACAACATTTGTCCCCAGAAGTCTATTATAGCAGGATTTACACCTCCTTTGATAATTTCTAAATCTAATATGACCTTTTTGACAAGTTATTCTAGGATTCATTGTCTTGGTTTAGATCTGAATGTTAACATTTGGCCTCTCAGTCTCTACCCTCTAAATCGAAAGACATTATACAATACTTTTCGATACATTACGCTATAGAAACAATACATTAAGCTGTAGAAACATCTTAACTCACCGTCGAAAGGAAAGATTTTAAACCTAATGCTGTGACAACGGCAGATGTAGTAGCACTTGCATATGCTACACCCATTTGTCTGTTGGGGAAAAAAGATGTAAAAAGTGGAAAAATAAAGCCAGCAGCTTGTAAAATATCAAACATTTGAATACTCAGACAGTCAAACCTATCTGTTAAAACCACCTTTGATAATTTAAAAACAAAATTGTTTTGTTAAGAATAAATAGTTTATTGAAACGATTTTAATGAATTCATAGGGTCGGTCTCCACTGAGCAGTACTTAATAGAGAGATTTCGGGTCGCTTGTGCTATGAATTACGTTAACTGTAACTGTAGTACATGTATGCAGTTTCATCTAGAAACTAAATAATTATAAAACATGCTTACGTCGTTGATAAGCTTGAAGCAGCATTTCTATTTGTGTAATTGACTAATGCATTAAAAGACTGGTTGATCCACTGCCACAATATAACTTGTGAATTGGTTCTGGAACAAATAAGATAAAATAAGATAAGATTATATTCTATAGGTTAAAATAAATTGAAATTTGTGCTAGTGGTTATATTGTGAAAAAAATACTATATGATTTAAAAAAAATACAATAATTGTCTACACTGAAAAAATAATACTGTTGACTTTTGGACAGTGAATTTACATTGATGTAACACAACAGATAAGAATTATAAGACTAAAAATCAATGAAAAATAAAGGGTAAACAAAAGCTAGCTTTTGATTTTTAAATTTTGTATCATAAGGATCACAAACAAAACAAATCTTTTATCAAGAAATATCAAAATGACAATAAGCATTTCAACATGTTTTTATCACATCATATTAATTATTTCTAAAACAAGAACTTGAGAAGGTTTAGGGAGGCTAATCAGCACACTTGATCCTCGAGAAAAAAAAAGAAGGAATTATCATAATATTATGCCAGATGCATCCCCCTTCAGTGTCATACTAGGTGAGTGAATAATGGTTTAAGACTAATTTCTAAAAAACACTATTTTGAAATTGTGAGTGGATTCCTATTTAAAAATCAATCATCTTGACATTACCTGTAGAATTGCATCATCCCAGCTGTGATGATCATACCTCCTGGTACTTGGAAGGACATTCTTCCGATTAAGTTCTGGAGTTCACCAGAGTCTGGATGGAATGCGGACTTGTAAAGCTTGAGAGCATACTTGAGTTCAGCATTTGTTGTACCAGAGGGTTCCTCGCCATCTCTGAAATAGAACATAAAATCAAAAGAAACATTTTCAAAACTTAAAAATGTAAATTCTAAAAGAGCTCTGTTAGCCTTTGCTGAAACAAGCAAAGCCCATTATGTGTACACATGTAAATATTTAAGTCTATGTTTAGATGCTTGTGTATGTCTTGTATATAACTTTTGTATGTCTCCTGTGTATGGAGGGTCCCATGGAAGACCAGCTATGCTGAATGGGCACCCTTAATAAATAAATAGATCTGTTTGTAAATTAAAATTCTCTTAGAATGGTAGAACCTTATGCACAGTTTCATCCTGAGTATAGGACTATACATTAATAATTTGAGAATAATTCCATCAATGATCTATGAATTCACAATTCTATCTCTGAATACATAATTCCATCAATTATTTATGAATTCACAATTCTATCTCTGAATACAAACAAAGCCCATTATAAGAATGACATATTCAGTGATAAATCCCATATAATGCTTCTTTGATATTTCTCAGAAATGACAAAACCTTTCCATATATTTTATATTTGTGAAATTGCTTTCAAAGATAATCAGGCATTCTTGGCAATAGCTTAGTAAAGTTAATTTCCTGTGTGAATCATTTTATGTATCAAACTAATGATGAATATGGAGTATTTTTATTTACATCCATTTGAATTATAACCAATAATATAGGTCATACCACTATAAAAGAAATTGAAGGTTCATTTTGTTATGCTTTCGGATGTGAAAAGGAAATCATTCATCTAACATTCAGCTATAGCAAACTCACCCGAACAGAAAACCAACTAAAGTAAATTCAATGTTAACATTGACATTTAGTTGTATACTACTATTGTCACCTATACAAATTCAAGCTTTTCAAAGTGTGTTGCCATGGCAAATCTAGTACAATGGATTATTTTCAATAGTAGTATTGGTACACATTTTTAAGTCAATATTTGCATAATATCTACAACAAGTAAAAGCTACAACGCCTATGTACCTGTACTTCTCAACTAGGTCCTGGGCATCAAGGAGTTTCTGTGTTGGGACTAGAACAGTTCTGTAGTCTGTCATCCAAGAGAAATGACGCAGTCTGCCATAGAATGTACTTTGATCCCAAAGGGGATTATCTACATCTATCCTCCCATCTTTCAATTCTGCTTCCATGGTACGATTGTTCCTGAAAGAAGTAAAACGTGAATACATTTAAAGGTCTACAAACAAAATGAAACAAACCAATACATAGTAACAGTTTAAACATGTGCATTGAAATACAGTCGGGTTATTAAAAAATGTCTAGTCTTAGAGTTGGACTTATTCTATTCAGTTTCACAGTAAACACTGACAGGATTAAAGTGATAATGAATGTGATTTCCATGGTATTCTGTCAATTTTTCACAAAGAAAATATGCATTTCTATCTGAGTTAAACAGTATTTTCTCAATCGTGATGATTTAAACTAAATAGTTATCCATGTAAACTGGAAAATCAGATTTATAAAAATGTAAACACTGTCCACGTCAAAGAATGGGCGATAAAATGATTATTTGAATAATGATTTCAACATAGGAATTACAATAAACGGTTGATATCGCTCTGTCACTTCTTGAAATGATTACTAAGAGCAAGTGTGTTACATACAAATAATAATTCTTATGAAAAAGTGTTTGCAATATTTTGTGTAACACAATATACCTTGAATCTTTATGCGCCTATTAAACCTTTTGCTGCGATGTGTCAACTATCACTGATACAGCAACGGTGACAGGAATGATTTTATCTTGGGGGTCAAGGTTTTTTATGAAGGACTACAAAGAAATGAAAGTTGCAAAAGTTTGGAGTACGTGAGCTAGGGAAAGCTGTGGCGTAAGATAGTATTAAAAATAAACTTTTACATGTGAAGTAGTAACATTTAGCCGACTTATTCCTTTTATTTTGTAAGCAGCTGAGTAACACTAACACTACAAAAAAGAAAACGGGTAAGTGAGAACCATTTCGAGGTTGTGACGTCACGGCATAGTTACCTGCAAAGCGTAGTAAAATTCTCAAAATGGTAAGTTCATTGTAGAATCTTACCTCTGTAATTGTAGCTTTGTGTTGGTTGATGACTTATTTTTGAACAAATTAATAAATGAATTTTCGTTCAAAATAGGTTAGATGAAGGAAGTTTGTCGGCTTAATTCTTATTTGAGGTATCGCACCTGCGAGTGGAATATGGCGACTCCCTAGACCCTACAGGAATTCCCTTACCATTTCTTGACATTCAATATGTTTAGAGATCAACTAATTCAATCGTTTGTTGAAAATTAAAGTCGAGTATGTGAATTGAAATATCATGGTTTACTGACAATAAAGTCATATGTTTTACTCCCAACAATCTATCAATTCAAACTATGTGTCGTACGTGATGCCAGATCTGTCGGGCCTCACCTGGCTCTGCATTCCGAAAATGATCATAACTTTGTAATGATATTAATTGCAGAATGTTCACTGTTAAAGCATCATTGTAAAAGTGATAAGTATTTTTCCATAATTGCCTGATGATAGCCGGGTTTTTTTGCATTCGAATACTTCACTGTTTCTCAGATTTTGAAAAATCTCCATTGATATTTTGAAACTTACTACAGTCTACAGTGTAAAGAATTTGAGTAGATCAAACTTATGATTTTTTTTTATTTTACCTTCAGGGACTTTTGTCACTTCTCAGAAAATTGAAGTCAACCCCTGACAGAGAACTCAGAATATTATTGTTAGGTCTAGACAATGCTGGGAAAACAACTCTCCTAAAACAATTAGCATCTGAAGATATTAGTCACATTACTCCAACACAGGTATGTATGAAATTATATGGCTTGAGGTTAATTTCATTATCCTGGACGAATATATAACCTTACTTTTGAATTGTCATTTATCTTCTTTGATGGTTAGCTATTGTTTGAAGTGATGATGAAATTGATTAATCATTAGTTTTTGACAAGTCTTCACAATAATGTATTACAATCTTCACTGTTAATAGAATAATCTGTTAATCATGTTGTTTTAGGGCTTCAACATCAAAAGTGTACAATCTTCAGGTTTTAAATTGAATGTGTGGGATATAGGAGGCCAAAGGAAAATTAGACCATATTGGAAAAACTACTTTGAAAATACAGATGTCTTGGTGAGTATAACTCGATCTCTATTGAATATTGATACTACCTGTCTTCAAACTTCAGGGCAAGTATGATATTGATTTTTAGTGTGTTGAAGCAGGTTTACGTGCTCAGGCTTGTTAAGTGCAACACGGAGTGAATTATGACTAGTAATGACTGCAAGACTAGGATCAAATGTCTTACTTTAATGTTGCCTATCAGCACAATTAATGCATTATAGGAGTACTTTTGTTACAGCTAAAATTGATGGATGTAATATAACAAGATATTCCTGATTATGTTGGGACAAACAAGTTGGTTTGATAATCTCTTTTGTGGATGCGTTCATGAGACCAATGAGTCAATAATAATTAACTTTAAATGAAGAAACATGTATTTCCTTTCCAACAGCTAATTTAACTGAAACAAAACATGAAGTCTTCACATCTAGCTTTTCTGCCCCCATCACCTTCAAAACAAAAGCATCATCATGCATAAAATCTGTTGTGCACTTAAAATGACCGATTTTTGCCACTTCTTCTTTCAGATATATGTAATAGATAGTGCTGATAGGAAAAGATTTGAAGAAACTGGTGTTGTAAGTATATTTGTCATGTACAGTATTTAAATTTTGATATAACCAAAACTGTGCATAGCTGTATGAAACATTACAATATCAATTCAAAATTAAATTGTTTTCATGAGCCTGTGCCTAAAAACAGGAACATTTATCTGAAATGATTGATATTATCATATAAAACATTTTGTTTTAAAAAAAAATCAGGAATTAGGTGAACTTTTAGATGAGGAAAAATTGACAGGTGTCCCTGTTATGATGTTTGCAAACAAACAAGATCTCTTCAATGCAGCTCCTGCCTCAGAAATAGCAGAATGTTTGAACTTACATACCATTAGAGACAGAGCGTGGCAGATACAAGCATGTTCAGCTATGTCAGGAGAGGGGGTTAAGGTAAGTTCATGTCATTTTATCATTAGCTTCTGTTAGCAACTAAAATCACCTTGAAATATGGCTTGGTTTTGTTGAAGAAAAACACCCACAATGATGATGATGAAAGTAGTTGAATTTTTATATTAGTGAGTAAAGAACTTTGGTTTTATCAGTTTTAGTCCTATGAAAGACGAGCTACAAAATGCATTTTCACTAAGGATGTTCAAATAGGTTTTAAATTGGATTAAAAAATTGATAGTTCAAACAGTCCCTTAGAATATCCAAATGAAAGGCAATATCAACAAATGACCTAAGAAATAAAACCTTTTTTTGTGGATGAATGTACATGTAGGCCTTTATCAGGATATCTTTATTTTAACATTTCACCATTATCACAGGAGACAAATTTTCTTCTATTCAGGACATTTGAGTTTTTATCATTTATCTTGTATTAATTTCAGGATGGAATGGACTGGGTTTGTAAGAATATCAAGTCCAAGAAATAGACAAATACATGCTGAAGATATCTCTCAGATTATCACACCAGGATTGGGACAGATTTGACAATATCCATGTCAATATTTCATTACATATTTGGCATTTATTCTAAAAGACACAGGGGACACTATAGTAATCTAAGATGTCTGTCACGGTTCTCATTTTTCTGTCTAGACATACATGATATCATATACCTGGTAAGATTTTAATATTATTGTAATATTATATCAGTACAGGTACATGTATGGATGAAGTACTAAACAGCTATAAGCCTTGATTTATCATGGGGAGGGGACTAACGCTGCCATTTGACACCTCCTTTTTTTAAAGCAATTTTTTAAGAGTTGTTGCTTACACGTATAACAAAATGACTTGAAGATGATGTAGGCCATATCAATTGCCATTTATGAGACAACAACAAAGCACCCAATAAAGTTGAAATATAGGGTATGAAGTCAAGAAACATTAAAATAAACAAAAAGCACTTTTTTTTACTTGGCTATGTAACGGTCTCTGTGCTATATTAGAAAAAAAATGTTTTTGTATCTGGAGGTCTTCAACTTATAGCAAGGCTGATAATTTTTCAAAGGCCATCACTGACTGTAATATCTTATTAACAACTGTATATAGATCCAAGAAATCAAAATGTTCACAATCAGAATTTTATGATATATCCATCTATGATTGTATTGTCATTAGATTAAATAGCTTGTTCATTATGTGTACTCGTGTTTTTAATTTTACTAAATCATGTAGACATGACTAAATATTATGTATATTAATTTTGAACAGTAAACAATGTGATATTGTAACGTTTCCGTCCAGATAATGTCGATTGTTTTGACTAAAAACTTTATTCAATTCACAAACATATAAAAGACTAATTTCGTATTTATTTATTTTTGTAACTTCAGGCCATAAGAATTCATTATCTCTGCGTACCTTTTTCAGTTACAATAAACATTTTGTCACAAGAACATGATTTTTAATGTATTCTTTATATTGATGATGAAGATCAATTTTGAAAATGAATTGGATTGCTTCACCAATTTCTTCTAACAGTTATTTATTTTAAAAAGTCTTGAATTAGCAATGTCTGATAATATAATACTGAGTCCTCTAGTGGTTGATAGTGTATCTTATGCCATTCTTAAACAAATACAAGAATAAGAACAAAGATTAACATTGTCGGACTGATTATAATGATACCAAGAAATGTCCATTTTTATAGTGTTGATGGTGCAAATTTACTATACATTTTTATTGCAATATGATGTGCTGGAGGAAGTAACATTGCACAGTTTAATTTCTATGCATGAATTGGGACCAAGTTGGAAGGTTTTCCTACTCGCATAGTACAAAAATGATTCCATTTTATTTCGAGCACCAGTGAGAAAGCTCTGTTATTTTGAGAAATAACATGCTGTGTGATATTATATTATATTATTACTGTAGAAAAGAAATGGTATTAATTATCAGTTTGGGAAGGGAAAATGTATCAAATTTTAGATTGTAAATAACACAAAAACAAATTGAAAATGCGATCTTTGAGTCATATGATGTTTACAATTTGAAGTTATACTGCGGTAAGTTGTTTTTATGTAGATAAGTGGCTCACTGTACTCAACTCTAGCAGGGTTGTCATTCAATTTATCTGAAATGACCGAGCCAAAAAATAAAGAAAATATAAAAAACATTGGTTTTGGTCTCTTTCTTTCTTTGCCAGATATTACAAGTACATGGTAATTGACAATAAAGTATTTGATTAGGAAGATTAGATTCTGTGTAAAATTAGTTTGAAATAAGGTATAGGAATAAACAATGAGACAAGTTGTATATATAATTAAACATTTTTATTCTAAACAATCAAAAATAAATGTACATGGAAAAAATAACTATTCTTAAATCACAGAATTTGTAAACTATTTCTATTCCTGACCTGTTACTCACAAAATGTATCAAAACAACAACAATCATTTGTACGAAAAATAAAATAACATTGGCAATTTTGGAATGAAAATTTGGTAAAATCAATAAATGAAATCAAAAAATTGTTCGAACTATGCTGGGACAATGTGAAAAAATCAAATTCAAGTCCACTGTGTTGACTTCACATGTATAAGATAAAAAGGAAAAGTTTCATTCAAAAAATGTTTCTCTTTACTTAGGTTACCACTCTGCTCATTCATGTACAAAGATTCGTAATATTAAAACCATGTGTTTTTTGTTACTAAAGGTTGTAAAAAAAGATTTCTTTATCACAATTGGATATAACTTTAATATATTTTTTGCTTGCATGGAAATAAGATATTATTTTTTTTTTAATCTCTGAAGAATCTGCTTTCTGAGACCAGAACATGCTTCCCTTTTCAGACCACATTTCCCATGTTAAATTCCTTGAGAGATTTTCAAAATGCATTTTTTTCATATTTCTATAGAAGATAAAAATATCAAAGTTAATTCCAGTTGGCGCTAAGACTGCTCTTATATTTTATGAACAAAGTCCTTGAGTTTAGTATAAAAAACACATGTTTTTGATATTCCGATTACTTGTAAACATACATGATATCTAGATGCATTTTTTTAACAAATATGTTTCTTGGCACAGTAACACAGAACATGTACAAGGTTCCCTAGGTTGTATAATAAAATCGATAAACTGGCCACATTTTAATTAAACTGAATGAGATTCTTTATGGTTGTCTGAGACAAAAAATGTCTCCCGCAAATGAACAAAATATTATGTAGAATACAAAATGCTGATTAAATTGAAAGAGATTTTTACTGCTTTCTGAGACAAATAACATGAACAAGACACTGTACTCTTTAAAATGCTAATAAAAATTGAATGAGATTCGTTTACTGCTTAATGACACATATAACAATAACAAAACACAGTATTCTTTAAAATATAAAATGTTAATAAAAACTGATCAAAAGTTATGTGACTGAATGAGATTTAGACTTACAAAATTAAGTTCAACCAATGCATTACATTTTGGCCATCGTGATACAGTCTGTGTAAATTTTAAAGGCAAGTAAAAATCTGATTTAACTGGTTGAGATTCTTCTGATTTACCAAACATTTAATTGAATGATTATTTTTCATTTTAATCTTCAGTGGCACACACTTCCTTTGTAGCTTACATTGTCACCAGAGCTTAAATTAATTTGTTTGTCTGTGATTAAATTTTGTCACATATTTGATTAATTGCACTTGTATGAATATAACTATTACCAAATATAGGCCACTTCAAATCGATTTGTTGGTTTGTAGATGCATCTAGCCAATTTTTTGGTGATTTTTTTCTTCTTCAAAATTTTGCATTTATGCCAAATTCAATAAAAAATGCTTTTGTCTTGTGTACATACACTGGACTAATTATTTATGCCAACAAACAATCCATTCAAATAAAACTTAGTCCGAATATGGATAGTTGCATTTTATTTGGCTAATTTTCGTAATAAACAATTACATCTTCAGGCATTAATCCATCTACAACCTAATCAATTTGGAATGGCCTTATCACAAATTGAAATTGCACTTTTGACATTAAAATGTAATTCTTCATATAAATCGTTTGATAATAAGAGGAGCAGACACACCCCAAAAATATAGAGGCCTTAGAAATCTGTCTTAGATAACTGCATTACAATTACTATACTGTTTTGAGTTTGGTAAAGTCTGTTTGACAAACAATTCATCAATTTCCTAACTATATGTACCAATAATATAATTCCCACAAAAAGCAAAACAAATAGGCTATAATGTAAGTTTTTCAGATGCAAATTCTGGGCCTAACCACCTTTTGCGAATTACTTTTAGTAATTATAGTTCACAGCAGTAATTTAACATGGTGCTGACTTTGTCGATTTTTTTTTAAGAGTACACAAATAGCACATAGCAAATATGTTGAATATATTATACAATTATAATAATAAAATGGTTTTGGCCATCATCATTTAAAATACTAATAATAGATAATAGAACAACCTGACATGAGTCTGGTTTAAAAAATTGCTTTGATGCCTAAACATGATTGTCTCAAATCTTTATCACATTATATTAAATTAAGGTCACATGTTTATCAAACTTGCAAACTGAAAACAGTTCACTTTGAATCAATGTTTTAGGCGTGCAACCAGAATTTGTCTTCATTTTGTTTTGCACAATGATTGCAGACTGAACTGGTACCTTGTCTCCACTTTGTTTGAACTGTTGCAGACTGAACTGGTACCTTGTCTCCACTTTGTTTGAACTGTTGCATACTGAACTGGTACCTTGTTTCCACTTTGATTGAACTGTTGCAGACTAAACTGGTACCTGTATGTTTCAAACTGCCATAAAACTGGACTGGTACCCTTGCCTTTTGAATCATACATTTACATGTCCACTTTTAGCTGCTAGAACATCTAGTGTAGAGTGACTTTGTGACATCTGCATTTCTCTCTTCCTGTCCAACATCTGTTTGACTTTCAAACGGTTTTCTTCTTTAGATGCAGCAATTGCTGCCTGTTCTTTCTCCTGTTGAAAAGAAAATTGAAGTGAATGCAATTATGCTGTGTTGACATTTGCCCATGCATACTTACTTCTTTCTCCGCTCTGAATCTGATACCTATCATGTACAGTTTCAAATATTTATATGACTTAAGTTTTAATTGTACATGGATTTAATATCTAGATTCATCAATTCTAAAAAATAATTAAAGATCAAAATGGTCCAATATCTCTATATATATTAATTATAAAAAGTAAAAATCTCCTTATGCAAAGAAGTAATTAATAAGATGAAAAATAAATAACTTTCAGCTATTACATGAGGTGTTGTAGTATGTGAGAATTAATCAACAAAAGCATCCTCTCCACAAAGCTATTTAGTGATTCAATCTAAACTCTATTCAACAGATTTGGGGTTTCTATACATACAACATAGGGTAAGAATAAATATATCTCTTTTTGAAATATCAATATCAAACCAAAAATGAACAGCTCAATTTTTATTTTATTAGAAAAAGCAAAGCTATTTCATAAATAGCATTTTGAGGTGTTGGGCATTATTTCATTGTGGAAACTATTTCCTATATAATAAAGACAATTTTTAGAATTATTATGTATAATGCCATTGAACAATGAAGACACCATTTCTCAAATAAACTTTTTCTTCACAATTTGCTTTGGAATACCTACCGATTGATGCCATCTAATGACAAGTCCTCTTCTGTTTTTAGACATGGGTTGTGAGTAGTTGATTTGTTGTTGTATCCTTTTGGAAGTGGTCACTGTCTGCTCAATCACAAGTATGATTTTTGCCCACTATAAATCAAATCAAAATGAAAAGTATACATAAGGCTAGGGTGTGATTTACTTTTTTTTCGTCACTGGACAGACAGACCAGTAGGTCAACATTTCTACTGGACCGTCCAATATGCTACTGGACCGCTAACATGAATAGGAAGATAAGCCTGAATTTTCACTGGACAGCTGGTCCAGATCTCAGCCGGACCAGACCAAATTCACTGGACTTGGACCAGTAGTAAATCGCACCCTGTTAAAGGCCATTCCAAATTGATTAGTTGGAGGATGGATGTGGGTGAGCCATTTTTTTGCTTTTATGTCAAATGTAGGCAACAAGATTAATCAAAAACGTTGTTGTGTTGTTTACATACATTTTTGGCTGGTGAAAGAGAACTATAAAGAGTTTTTTTGTGTAATAAAATATATTCATGCGAATTCAAACACCTTGTTCCTTTCTGTCGTTTGGCGTAAAACACTGAGTCGGGGAGTGTTGGCTAAGTTGGGGTGTGATAAAAAAGAAATTCAACCAGCTGAGCAAAAAATTCTATCAACCATCTTATCAATTTGGAAAAGCCTAATATTATAGCTAAACAATTTGTTACCAATCAGTTGTCATAGCATTAGAAGATAAAGGAATATAAAAAAATCTAAATTTTATTTATTCATATGTTTGAAGAGGCCCATATGAAACCAAAAATTATAATACCACACAAAAAATGGCACACATAGTTAGTGAATAGAAACATCACAATGAAATAAAAGTCACATGTTGTTGTCACTAAAAATCCTAAGATGAAATTTATCATGTCCTTTGTTATATCATCTTTCTAACAGACATGAAGACTTGGTCATTTTGAAGAAAACTAATTTGCAATTTAATATAAGCAACTCCTTAAATAACAGTAATACTACCTATATATAATCAGATATGAGACCTAAAGCCTACACAAAAAGAGCCTAGATTTCAAAGAATTTCTTGGTCAAATTTTTGCATTTAAAATGGGTATCATTACTTAAAGGCCCTCTGTATGCAATTTCATTAAGTGTACTTAAGACCAAAGACTAGAATTAAGTTTAGTAACATTTCACCAAGGATCAGCTGAAATTCAACTGGTAAAGGTATATTTACAAGCCTAAAGAGAGGGGGGTGGAGGGGGGGTTTGATCCCAGTTCCCAAAGAATCAAAAATCAAAATCCCAAATTCCGAAAAAACAAGCATCAAATAAGGACACCCCCAAATCCCAAATCCCATAGAATTCAAATGCAAAATCCCAAATCCC
>JAVSBT010115657.1:0-15250 GCA_033118115.1 Pharyngocirrus eroticus
TCCAATTACGAGCTCGCGGCAAGCTTGCCGCAACCTCGCTGCAAGCTTGCCGCAACCTCGTTGCAAGCTTGCCGCAACCTCGCTGCAAGCTTGCCGCAAACTTAAAAAAAGCTTGCCATTTTGGTTTGGGCATCAAGGATCATTTTGGCAAATAATATCAGCTTTTGAATATCTGAATAAACTTTGAAAAGATATTATGTGAACACGTATGGGAACAAATGGTAACTGCAGTCTTGACAAATAAATTAATGGTTATGGAAATATCCCTTTTTGTTTATTTCTCATCAATTTTCAAGACTTGGACATCCAGGTTTTTTTTCTTGATGAATACTTGAAAATGTGTATGTAGCTTTTCTAAATAAAAGGAGGGCACACATTGTCATATCACTTTTCAAATTTACCCCATGAAAATGCCCATAATTATGTTTGTTTTCACTACCTCATCAGTATTTCCACAATTAAGCAATTGTGTCAAAAGACAAAAAATACTAACCTTGTCATGGTAACATTTCTCTGTGCTTTGACATCTAGATATCCTTTATAATCAAAGAGTTTTTGTCTGCTGACTTCTTTAATGCGCTCCAATCCATTCTGAATACTTTGTTCTAACTCTGGTGCAATCCTCCTTGGAAGAATGTAGAGTATCTTGAATAATTTGATAAGTTCACTCTTCATGGCGTCTATAGCTGAATCAAGTCTGTAAAAAAGTTGAATTGATGGTTTGTTGAAGAAAATGTTTATATTCATTTTAACCATGAATTTTAAAAAGGGAAGTTACAAATTGCACATAGATTATTAGAAGGTTCACTCACCTTGGTGGAATGTCCATTTTGTTTTCTTGGTTAACAAATCCTATAAAATCATTCTGTTTTGCAGCCTCCCACCTATTTAGGAGATTTCTTATCACTGGAAACTGCAGAAAATCAATATTAAAAGGAGAATAGATTTAACCCAAAACAAAAACAATTAAAGGCAAGGCTCACTTTGTTAGCAAATTAGTGAAGTTAAAAAAATCAGCAACACTTGACTTGAAACAATGTATTCTAACAACACAATGAAGTTTATATATATCCTACATTTAAGTTTATGTATTACCAAATAAATCAAACAAAATTGGCCCATGAGGTTTTGTTTTTTGCTTCCAAAATAAGTTTTCCTATGAAAAAAATGGCATTGGGTTTACTTGTTGGCAACAATCCATACAATTTTTTGGCAATTTTGATCACTTTGTACACTTGTTTTGATTTATTATGAAATGTAGGAGTGAGCATGAACCTAATGACCTAATAATTCAATAAATTGAAATGTGATCAGACATTCTTCACTTTATTAAAATTTTACATTAGCTTACACAAGATTTTCCAAAACAGGTTGTAGTATTTTATAGCTCTGTTGGATGTTCTGCTGTTATGATTTCTGGTTGGTTAAATCTCAATTACCTTCATTTTCCTTGTCATATCTCCTAATTTCTTAAAATTACTCTCCAGCATTTCACATACATATTTCCCATGTGCTTGTTGTCCATCATTACTTCTAATACTTCCCTGTGTGACACTTTTTAGAACTTGTAATGTCTGCATTATAACTCCAGCCTGTTTTGCTTTTGGCACCTATAAAGTAAAGAAAAACTTTTAATAGATTCTTCCTTTGATTCATTTGGACAAGAGAACTTTTGGCAAGAATGTTCCATTATAAAGAATTGTAAAGTACAAGTGATGTGCAGGACCAAAGCTTTAAAAGCAAAATATGTTCAAAGCATCTTTATTTACCTCACTAATGACTACTAAAACTGTAGCAGGCATGACTTGGATACAGTAAAAAGTATGGGGAGTGAGTTTACAAGATGGAGTGGACAGAAATGCAGTAACTTTTTGGAATTCCTCTATATCATCAATGTCTGATTCTACAGAGCTACTCCCCTCAGTTGTTCTTGTTTCATCCAAAGATGTTTCATCATTCTAGAGATAGGAAAGAAAAATCTTGAATAAAATAATTCATATAAAGGATAACTAACAAACTGTTTTAATATTTAAAATTATTTGCTGACAGCTTCACCAATACAACCATTTTCCTTTTGAGTTTATTTAGAAAAAAAATAATGCAAGCACTACTTGATTTAGTTGATTTGAGTTGAACGTTCCTTTTTCACTGATCATTGCTCAGATAAAAAAAAATTCTCAGTACAATGTGCAATGATTTATATTATTTTATTGTGTCCTTGAAACACCACTGGCAGATATCTTTGAATATACTCACATCTACTTCCTTTAATGGGGACCTCTCACTATCTGACGATAGGTTAAAATATTTGTCTGTTTCTTGTTCTGAAATCCTTGGATAAGGTGAGCTTCCAGCTGAAAAATGGACAATAATTATTTATTGTGCTTGATAAAGTCTAATCGGTAGTAGAATATATCATTTAAGGATACAAGGTTGTGTCACAGCTTTTATCAATATGCATTTTAAAAATCTCTATGGGAATTTAACATGGAAGATCTGGTCTGAAAATGCTTCAATTGCCAGTCTGAAGCATATGTTCTGACAAGATTTCCAATGATAAATTCCATTAGAGATTCTAAAAATAATTATTTTTCATATTTCCATTTTACGCAAACAACATCAAAAAGTTATCCAGTTGTGGAAATGATCCTGTAAAGACTATTCAGATTACAAGATCTGTTTAAAAAAATGGCTAGAAAATTTTAGTTTTCAAAGACATAAACTACATAATTTTTTCCTCAAAAGCTTTGAAATTCAATGATTTTAACTGCCTTCTAACACTTACATCTTCGTCTTCTTTGGGCCCTTTTATCTTCTTTCAGAAATAGTGATTGTTTGGTATGGGCACTTGTTGGAGTAGAGGGTGTACTAAAATACTGAAAAATAAAGAATTATATTTCAAAAACATAGGGAAATACATAAAAAGTAAATCAAGATAAAAGAAATCCATTGAAAGTTACATGTTTCTCAGCCCAGTATTTATGAATAATGAAGCAAATTTTGTCAGAAAAAGTTCTTTCGTATAAGATCAGGAGGTTTTCATAGCATTATTATTTACTAGTAGATTACAAACACGAAATTTCATATAAACAAAAAAAATGGATTGAGAATATTGGGGGGGGGGGGAGGGGGGAGGGGTATTGAAACACATCTAAATACTATTTTTATTTTTTCATGTGGGTTCCCATTTCTGGATATGACTGAAGACTAAAATGAATTACCTCCACTTCATCTGAGGAATCTTCTCCTTCCTCTGCAGATTCATAATCTTCACCAAAGTCTTCTCCTTTGATGCTTATAGGTCCTGATGATGGGTCAGCAAATTTTTCAACAGGTCTTTCAATATAAGACTTTGAGAAGAGATCTTCTAATTTCTGAGTGTGCGGAAACAATGCTTTCACCAATAGAATAGTCTGCAAAATATCTGCTATTTGTAATTCCTGGGCGTTTCGACTGCAAAACAAGTGATCAAAACCAAGTTATCAGGGGCCAGTTTCAATTGACTACTTAAATATATGTAGGACTTAGCCTTTAATTAACCAATCAAATAACACACACTTTTGGTCAAACTTTAAAGATATGTGCATTTTGAGAGATAACTCATATTAAAGTAGTTAATTGAAACCGGCCCCAGAACTCCTCTACAGCAGGTATCGCGTTAATAACTATATGAGATTTACTCATAATATGAAGTGGAATCACCCCAAAACAATGTGAAAAGAATAATACATTTAGGAATCATCAATTGTCTTGTCATTTTTAAATTAGATCAGATTGATAAAGATCGCAGTAGTGATTGAAAGCTCTTGGTAAGGGAAACATTCTTAACCTGTCAAAAGTTTCAAAAATTACTATCGAAATTATCACTGGTAAGATGAATCTACATAAGACTATTAATCTTCATATTCCCAGAGTGTATTGTTACCTCTACTAAAAGCTCATTATCTAAAAGTATAACACAAGCTTACCTTGAATATAATGCTAAAAGTTTGCTATTGACGATAAGAAGTGCATGCAAAGCATGCTTTTCACCAGCCGCTTTCATTCCAGAAAGTGCTGATTCCAACAACTGTATGCATGTTGTATTCAACATGTTGTTCACTTGAAGTCTCTCAACTGCCTGTAACAGAGCAACATAAAATGTGTAATATAGTATACTATTAAAAGTGATATTATTTACTTGCTGTGTAAGTTAGAAAATTATATAATTTTTTTATGTATTATCAAATATTATTTTCAGGGAAATAGAAGTAGGTGTAGAACTAGAAAGAAACCTAAAACTGTTCTTAAAACAACTGGTAATCAAAATCTTTTATTTCTTGAAGAAACAAATTCATTTTACCTCCATAAGAAATGCCTGCTCAGTTTCATACAAGTCACACCATATGTTCAACACTTTTGATATTAATCGCCATCTTGCATGTCTTTCAGTGACTTTATCAGGTCTTAATCTGGTAAAAGTAAAAATAAGAGAGTCTAAAATTTGAATTATGCAAGTTCAGTTGTTTGGCCGCTTTTTTAAATTCACTTTAATTGATTCACTGGTAAAAAAATGCTTTGATTTCTTTTAAAAGAATAACCCTTACTCATCAACACAGGGTCCATATAAAAATGTCACAACCCTCTGTAGAAGAATCAATTTTCTGTGTAAAAATTTAACTTTCTCCTTCCCATCACCATTTATTGCTAAGTAAATTTGTTCTTGGTACTGAAAGTAAACAACCATGAGATCATTCAGATATCTAGCAAAGGAATAATAGCAACAGAAAGTGAAAAATGTTTATAGACTTTTCCAAATGTTTTAAAGATCTGGGAAAAATCTAAAGATCCAACAAAAGTTCAGTCATTTTCTGTTTTTGTGGTTAATATTTGATCTGAATTCTTCTGATTTATAAAGACACTCAAAGGGAGTAATCACATCATAGTATTGTAACTGTTTTCTTTGAGAAAATGGTTTAGGTATGAATTATCATTATTTACCTGTTCAAACACAAATAGAAATCCATTTTCACATTCAATTGTATGGTAGCCATCTTTCACTTGTCCAATCATGAATCTTTGTGATGCCACAAGGGGTGCAAATAATTGCATTGCAACATCAGGGTCAATTGGGTTTTTGACTTCACTTGGCTGAAAATGTAACAATGCACTATAACAGGAAACAGAAATTAAAACATAAAGCAGCAATCTCATCCCAAGTGATAACATAATTATGTAATTCTTGTTGAACACTGCCAGTTCCCAATAAAATGTCATAGATAACTTGGTAAAAACTTGATGACATATTGTAAACATATTCGTTCTTTTTACAAGGAAGAGTGTTGTTTTATGGACTGTCTATGTGTTTGACATTGGGGAAAAAAATCCCTCATGAAAGTTGTCCAATCATGAATCTTTGTGATGCCACAAGGGGTGCAAATAATTGCATTGCAACATCAGGGTCAATTGGGTTTTTGACTTCACTTGGCTGAAAATGTAACAATGCACTATAACAGGAAACAGAAATTAAAACATAAAGCAGCAATCTCATCCCAAGTGATAACATAATTATGTAATTCTTGTTGAACACTGCCAGTTCCCAATAAAATGTCATAGATAACTTGGTAAAAACTTGATGACATATTGTAAACATATTCGTTCTTTTTACAAGGAAGAGTGTTGTTTTATGGACTGTCTATGTGTTTGACATTGGAAAAAAAAATCCCTCGTGAAAGTTGAAAGAGCTGTCAAACATAGTCATAGCAGTAGACTGAGTAGTGATTGTTGATAATGTTGATTGTTGTACTTTACCTCGATTAATTCTTTCTCTAGCGCTTGACGGTTGACATATGTTCGGAACTCAGCATCTACATTGATGAACACTACATTGTTTATTGCATTGAATACTAAAACTCCCTTCATTTTTACAGATTTTTTGTCAAATTACTTTTTCTAGCATGAACATGTATTTACAACTTGTGTCCGCCATTTTGTCAATCACATGACTCTTGATCCGCGCATCCTGATCCAACCCTAAATGAATCCTGGCACACTTTGCATACAAAGATCCTTACAATCTAGGTTGATCAGATTTGACACTTGTATAGTATGGGGACAACTGAAAAAACATCCCCAAAATAACACCAAGTAAAGGTCACCATGGAATTTAATACAGCTAATTATTTATGGCAACACAGGACAATATTATTATCGATTTGCGTGCTGTTGATTGCAGGTAAACAAAGCTTTTCTTTCCAAAATATAAAAAAGTAAAATCTGCATGTATTTACTATTGTGTATGCATCATTATGTCATGATCATTACATGTATTCAATCATTTGATACATCCATATTTTTTGTTTTATAAAAACTTGATGAATCTGATTCTGAATAAGTGATATGTGAATAATAAAGTTTAGAATCTTGACTGAATGTCCAACTAAGAATTATAGGTACTAGTAATAGAGTGTCAATGTATATCTATCTATAATTCATACTCATTACATAGTATATCATTAATACACGTATGATCCATGATTGTGTGTCAAGAATCATGAGACAGCCTTAATAAAACACCTTCATGTTATTGGGCCTAAGAATTGGAAGTTTTTTATTCACAGTCACATAGAATAGCAAATCACAATAAAAGTTGGAAAACATAATTAATAAACATATCAATGCCTTAATACTTGTCCACAAAATCAAATACCTTCTGCTTGATCAAGATTGTGGCCAAAATCAACAGGTCATTAATTATTATTATTTTATATGTCACTGTAATTTGTATATTTCTTGTGAATCTTTAAATTGAAAAATATTTCTAATCAAGGAGTAACATCTTACAAAATGAAGCACATGTTGAAGTACATGTAATCAACCAGGGAATAATTTAGTGACTCAAAGTTGATTAGCACTTTTAGGATTTTGTATAGCAGTTTGTATCTCTACAATGTTAAATTTGGTGAAATTTGTATAGCAGTTTGGCAATTTTGTATAGCAAACTGCTATGCGAATCAAGGTAAATTATTCCCTGTCAACATATACTCACTTTTTTTTAGAGATATGTGATTTCAGATTAAAAATGTATGTCATTTGTATGTATGTTTCTATTTCGTGAATTCATGATGCTTTGTTTTCTTTTATTATAGATACTTGTAATGGACAATGTGCAACAAAGAAAATCTCAGAGACAGACAAAATTATTTCATTTAGGAATTATTGCCTACATTTTATTAATGAAGAAAAGTATTGGGATGAAGCCAGGGATAATTGTAGATCCGTAAGTTCATGCAATGCTGAATAAAAATTCAGAAGCACAAATATATGACTTTATTTATTCATATTATCATAGAAAAAAGTTTTTTTTTATACATTGAACTTTACACAATGGCATAGAAAAGTTCTTTCCCCAATGTCATTTTCTATAGATATTTTTGTGTTGCAAGTTCTACTGAAGGATATTGCCAAAAACTCTTTTCAATAAGCTTGACAAGTTGAAGATCCCCTGAAATTATGAAATTGAGCAACATAGTGCAAAATCCACATAAGGAGCACCTCAGCTTTTTTCGTTGTTTCTACATACATGACTGAATGATGTCTAATTTATGTGGCTATCATTTTCTTTTAAAAAAAAATCCACAGGCCGACCCAATGTTTTGTACTAAAAAATCCACCGACCAACTAATCAATTTGGAATATCCTTAGATGGGTTTGCATTATAGCGTCAAATTTATATCTGACAAACCTTAGACTGGTATTAATCACTATACATGTATGTCAAATGGGTTGTGTCAAACATTCAGAATTATTAATTCAAAAACAATTGATTTTTATAGGGCAGCATAACAAATATTTGTAAAAGATTTATGATGTAGTGAACAAGGATGTGCTCTTTGTTTTCTGGTTAAATGTAACAAATTAATGGTATAGCATTATGTGATGACCCGCTGAAAATGATTTATTTGTGTTAGAAACACAAATTTAGAAAGAATTGATATAATTAGACATACATGATTTTGTCAAATGAATAGCCTATTTTGTATTAAAATAAAAAAAACAATGGAGAATATTTGCATGATGTACATGTATTTATATAATATTTTAACATGATTTCTTTTGTAGCACGGAGGCAAATTGATAAAAATAGAAGACAAGGAAATGAACAAGTTTGTTAAAAGAGAACTTGATACACATTATTGGACAAATAATGGGGTATGGATAGGACTAAATGATTTGACAACAGAGTTAACATGGCATTGGGTGACAGTCAATTTATGTAAGAATTTGATCAAGTTTATAAGCAATCAAAAGTATTGATGTCTAAGCAAAATGATGTTCAAATAAAATCATTAGATATTTTGCCTTTATGCCAATGCCTCAGCTCAATGATACACAACTTCTGTCTAAAAAATAACAGAATACTTTTTGAAACAGAACTAAAGCAGCCTAGTCTAATGGAATGCAATAATTTTGTGATCCTGAAAAAAATCTCCTACTGTACTTCATGGCAACAAATTTTAATTTGTTAAAACAACAAGACTGTTGTCAGTAAGGAGGATATAAGTGTTTCATGTAATACATTTTTGGCAACAAGTCATCTAAAGTACAACAATTATAGAAATATGTACATGTCCATTTAGTGGCATCACCATCACAATAATTATAGACAATATTACCGTTCTTTTAATCCTTACCATTTTGTTTTTTCCTTGTCTTATTGTATCACCCATTTTTTTCTTTGATAGCTTCTTTTGATCCTATGAATTTTTCCAATTGGGCTACTGATGACCCAGGCGGTCTTTTCCATGACCTCAAGGATTGTGTTCGCATGGACAGAGAAGAAGACTGGGCATGGAAAGAAACATTTTGTCATACTCTAAGATGGAGATACAGGTCTATCTGCCAATTTGGTATGTATTAGTTGTTGTTCTTTAATATGGCACCCACAGAAAATTTCCCATGTCCACCAAGTATTTAGCTTTATGAAATGAAATGAAGAAAGGTTAATTTGAAAGACCCTATCAAAAAAACTTTGTATCTGTTCAATTCATATTTTTTCCTCTTTTAAATTATAGAAGAGGGGAGTATTCTTGGCCCAGGAGGACAGACTCAAGACAAAGAAAAATCAAGTATGTATGACTTCTTTTCAAAACAGAAATAGCAGTCAAAATATCACATAAATGCACCAGAATCCAAAAGAAATAGTACAAGTATTTCTATGCATGAGCTGATCCAGAAGTGAAAATAATGATATAAAATATTGGTTATTTTTAACACATACTGTACAAATACATTTCTGAAGAGTATACATTCATAGATGTACCCATTTTTAATTCCATATTCCCTGCTTATTGATCGTTACACATAATCTTTTGTTTCATATAGTGGGTGTCAAAGCTGGTGTAATTATTGGCTGCATTGTTGGGATTATTGTTCTCATCCTCATAATCTATTTCATAATTCAGACAAGGTAAGGGTTTGCTAAAAGTTTTTCTATATATTCTATCTAGTTCACTCAACTTTTAGAGAGGGTTAAAAATGTAGGCAGTTTTTAAAAAGATTTGATATTCTTGACTCATTGCTAACTTACTATGTTTCATATTTTAAAGAAAACACAAAGAATTGATGAAAGAAGAAGTGGGCTATCCTCATTTGAATGGTCCTAGTGAGGAACCAAATGACAATCGTAACACATATATAGCTATGCAAAATTTACAAAACCAAGAAAATAGAAATGCTGAAGAATTAGGAGTACCAGGTAGAAACACACAAGCATTTACAAGAAGTGGATGTGAGGATAGAGGCCAACCTAGCAACGGAGCTGAAGCTAGCTGTGGCAAATCCATACCACCAGCTCTGCCGCTGGGTAGAGAAGGTTGTAGGCCTCTTAACCCACCCCAGGGAAAACATGAAAACTTTTATGTAGAAAATGGACCTGGTTGTTCAAAACCTGTGTCTCCAGGAGCAGATAACAACCAGTATTTAAAGATGGATGGGGCCTCAAAGTTTGAAGATGAACCAACCGAATATTCAGAAATTGATGATGTTCCACCTCGACTGTCTGATAATGTTTATATGAATGAGGATCAATATCAAGATATAGATGACGCAACTAAACCTTTAAAAACATTACCAGAGGACCCATCAGTCTAGATTTTAATTTGAACCAGTTTGAAGACAATCGTATCAAGATTTATATCTCTACTGGTGGGATTACAAGTATGTTGACAGAATACAAAGGTAAAGGTCAACATGTTTTTATAGCTTTTATATAAACTGTTCATTAAATCTGCCATACATTTATATCAATGAGTAGTTTTTATATCAGGTAAAAAATAGGTGTTTTGTTTTTAAATTTGAAAATGAAGAGTGCTTGGATGTCCATAATTATGTAATTATTTTAAATGTTTTTTTCTTCTCATTTACGAGGAATGGAGAAGTTAAAGATGTTACAACATTTGTCAAATGTCACTTTGAACGATCATCTTGTCAGAACCTCTTTCTGGTTTTTTTGTTTGCTTTACAATAGTGTTGCTTTGAAGCGTCACATAAAGAGTTGAGTTAAAAGTTCACTAGTCTGTTCAAAGATACAGATGTCAGTAATAGTCTGTTCTTTTTTGTTCACTTATACCAAACTCTTTTTAATATTTTATCATTTTTATAAATGTCTGTAATGTAATTATTTTATATGTTTTTTCTTCTCATTTATGATGAATGGAGAAGTTAAAGATGTTACAACAGTTTTAAACACACAGGAACTGGCTTTTTACATTTGTGAAATGTCACTTTGAACTTTCATCTCGTCAGAACCTCTTTCTGTGCTATTGGCTTTACTATAGTGTTGCTTTGAGGCATCACATAAAGAGTTGAGTTAAAAGTTCACTAGTCTATTCAAGATACAGATGATGTCAGTAATAGTCTGTTCTTTTTTGTTCATTTACACCAACCTCTTTAGTAATTTATCATTTATGGGTGAATTTTATCCATAGAAAATAGAGCTTATCACAGACTCATTAAAAGTCATATTTATATGAAAGAAGTTATCCCAACAATACTGAAAGCTGTTCATATGTCATTCTAAATCATTGTAATGTAATTTTAGGGTTTTATATAGATGTAAAAACATTTTACAGGATATCAAATTTTATATAATCAGATTCAGTATTGCATAGGCATTTTTATTGTAGTATACGATGCTATGATTCAGCATTGAGTTTAAGTTACATATCTTATGGTGGTTTGATTTAATTTAAGTAGGCTAGAACATACATATCTCTCAAATTGTTTAGTGGATATGGTACAAGTTATTTTGTGGCTATTTCAATTTGGCATTGCTCACCAGGATTGATGTTTCTGTGTCAAATTTATTTTATTTACTTTCATTTTGAAAGAATCTTTATTTCAAAAATATACAATATTTCCATTTTACAAAAAACCTGTTGAATATAAACTCCCCACCTTAAATTCAATTTATTTTTAAAGTACTTGTATATCACTTTGAGATTTTAGAAAGTGGTAGGTATTTTAGTCATCTTTAATAGCTTATACAATACAGTATACTAATTATATTAACAAAACTTATGTGGCGAGATGATTTTGGTCAAATGTTTATATGGAGGTCAGAAAGAAGATTGCAATAGAAGTGTTTTTCTTGTCATACATGTTTGACAATATGTCTTTTGTAGTATTTTATAATAGTTGATTGAAAGTATAAAGAATGGAAAAAAAATCAATCAGAAATATTATGTGGGAATTTATTGATTTATCATGATATCTATATGTTACTATTATTGTTGACAAACTTACTTGAAGATGGTACTGCAGACAAAAAGAAATGAAAAGAACAGTGGATCGTATTTAACTATTGTAAGGCATATCTTCCAAGTTTCTGACAACTTTATATCTAATATTATACATGATTATGTCTCGACTACACTGCTGCAGTAAAATACTCTGCAAATGTAATTTATAATTACATGTCAATAAAAGAAAATAATTATATACATTAAAGTTATTTACATAAAAGTTACGTTTTCTGTTATACAATGTAAAAACCTACATAACCCAAAGTTGAAAGACAATAATTGTGTCTTCCCCCATAAAGTTTGTACTCTTCAATACTGCCTCGGGCACTGTTACAGAAACACTAAGAACAATTAATTTGAAAAAAAATCCAGATTATGATGATCCATCAGATTCTGAATCTGAGTAATTTCCCAAAAGTCCAAGTCCAGACGGAGCTACTGTTCCATTTGTGGCAGTTTTTGAAGTAGTAACATTTGATTTTACAGCATTTGATGTAGTTACTGTGCCATTAGTTTTATTTTCTAAAGTCTGTGAAGGTTGTTTCTTTTTTACCAGCAGTCCAAGTTTTGACCTTGCAGAGGACAAACCACCAACACTTTTTTGCCATGGTTCTTTCTTCACTGTCTCCACCTCTTCTGTTTCCTGTAGTAAATTAGAGAGAGAAAAAATTAATCATTTAAAAAATATTAATCTAATAAATTACAGATTTTACAGGGGAATATTTTGAAACATTAAAATATAAAAGTAACATAAAAATACCAATCACTTACCTTTGTCAGTATACTTGTAGGGTTATCTGTTTTTGTCTTTTTAATTGGCAGTGGATCACTCTCTTCTTCATCATTCAACCTTTTGATGGGCATATTACCATCTTTACCAAACACGGATCTGGAAGAAGATAAAAAAAAGTTGTTACTTGATGTTATACCAGCAAAAACATGATTAGTACAGTCTTTTGCTACATCATAGAAATATTACATTATTATAGAAATATTTATTTACAGAACCGAGGAGCTGCCTAGTTAGTTATGTTCTAAATCTATTAAAAAAAAAACCAAACTATCAAAATTCCTATTATATAGTCACACATTTTTCAACACATGTAATAAATCTCCTTACTTAATGAATTCTTCATCTTCTTCATCTTGTAACTTTCTTAATTGTGCCTCATAAGCTGTGTGTAATTTGATAACTTGTTCGTGGTCTACTTTGGCATGACGTGAATTCAACTCTTTCAATTCTCCTAATGTTTCCAACATGTCCATTTCTCTCTGTGAAGCCTTTGTTCTGTTTTCAAGCACCTTGAAAGAGAGAGAGAACGAAAGACAATGAACACTGTCAGCATTTTACTTTAATTTTGTAAAAATGTAGAAGAAAAAAAATACACAAAATTTATTTTATATTTTGATTGGAAGAAGGAAAACAACAATAAAACATTCATTATTATTTTTTTGCTAAAAACATTCAACACATAATTTTTGATTATTTCTTTACCTTCATTGGATTAGAAGCATCCTCTGCCTCTTTGTCTTCCACTTCTTTTTTTGCCAATGCTTCCGCCGTCCTCAAGGCTTCAAAATTTCTTGTAGCACCAGCTTCAAGCGCATAATCAGTGTTTTCTGGATCAGTCTACAAGAAAATATTTCTGTGTTAATTGAAAACGCTTTAGCGCTAAAACCTTCTCAAACTAAAAAGCTTCCCTCCTCCCCTGCCATCATATCATATTGTAATTATGTACTTTGTGTTTATCACTTATTTTTAGTCTTATTCTTATCTGTTGAAAAATAATATCCACAAGGGAACAGCATTATTTTCTTTTCATAAAGTATGTAGTGTTTTTTTCCACAATGTAGCCACCAACACATATTCTAATATTCATAATATTGGCTAATAAAACTTATCGTATGTCATATGAGAGGTTACATGATAATACATCAAAGCAGCTGTAAGTTAACTCTATTGGGGGTGGGGGGGAAAAATCAAAATTCTATGACAAAAATGGAACATGCTCACTTACTTTAAAAGCAATTTCTGCTACACATCTTGGACATTTGATGTAAAATCTAAAAATGTAGAGACCCAAATAGGTTTCATCTTCTACTGTCTCTTTTCTGGAGTTAAATTTCTTCCCTTTGTAGATATATTCTCCACATGTGTTACATCTGCAAATAAAGTGAATTAAAGGTCAAGACTAAGACTAAGAAAATGCAAAAGGAATTATTTCATAATTATGGCATGGGTACTAATTTGTTTATTTCCAATGCAAATACTGAATGAAGATGTTAGATTGTAATTTTTCTTCCAAACCACGTAAAGGGGAATGTTTATTAAAAATCATATAATTTGACCTATGTGAAAGACTAATTAAGTATTTTGTATCTTATTTTGTACTTTTTTTCAGACTGAAACCAGCTTAGTTAGTCAGTATAAATAAAGAAAATTATTATTATTATTACTAGTCTATCGTATCATACAAAACAGCAAGTTAAACCTATAATATTTTCTTCAATACTCCAAGTATCTAGTTTTTCATATAACTTACCTCATGTTAAATGGAGCCATAATTCTTATAGTATAGGTCCTATTTTTTGGACCTTTTAGTTTTGGGATCTTTGTTGGATCAAATTCTGGTGGGTAGTATTTCTGGAATCATAAAGCAATAAAAAGATGAAATGTAATCAAAAGTAATGAATTGAAATGGCATATTTCAATATAATTTATGTACATTCGCCGAACATAAGGTGGGTACACTATACCAAGGAAGAGAATAAAAACGATTTATATATTCTTTATAGATCATTCGAGTTGAGTCATTCTATTATCGCTCAACAACATCAAATATTCACAGTTGCGTGATAATTCTTGATAAAATCAAATATATAATCAATAAAAATAACACAACCTACATTTAAGACTTTTCTTTCCGACATGATGGACTGTTTAAGTTCAAAATAGACGATCCACAAACAAAATAAACAAGGTGCAGCTCCCTCGTTCTACTGTAGTAATAGTATAGAGTCTCCGTACCAAATACGCATCTTTCAGGTTTAGTTTTTATGTCTACCATAAGGGGGCACTACAAGCTAGTTTGGGTGCAGAGGATATTGCTTCAAAATATTTAGTAGATATTTGGGAGTTAAAAAAACACCTATCTTAAATATGTAATAGAATAATACTGTGCCATTTAAGGTAAAAAATATCCTAAATTCAGGAAAAGTTGCTTGGTACTCTCTGCATTTGTCTTGTTGACCAGGAATTGCTTTGAATCACATCTTTTAGGTTCAATATTCAAGCTTGCTTTTCTGTTGTTTTCTTCTGTGCCTCCTGTTTTCATTAGGGGAATCAACATTAAATGGGGGGGGGTGGGGGTTCCTTGGGATTTGGGATTGGGCCTTTTTAATTGTTTGGAACTTGGGATTTTCAGATTTAATTTCTTGGGATTTGGGATTTACCTATTCTTTGGGAT
>JAVSBT010115768.1:1582-15245 GCA_033118115.1 Pharyngocirrus eroticus
TAGTATATTTGTGACCATAAAAGTGAAACCTTAAGATTGGTCATGTATTAAAAGCTCTATTTCGTTACAAATCTATATTTTCTTGATTATTTTGGCATTAGGGTTTGTATCAAAAGTTTAAAAACTACATCTTCACACATTTTCTGAGTCCTTTCAATTTCTAATTTTCTTCAATTACAATTTATTTCTATTTACAAAGTCAATATATTCAAATATTTCCCAATTTCATAAAAAAAGATACTTTTATCAGCCAGCATCATGCATAACAACTAGAAAGAAATAACATTTGTTCTTTTCTAAAACATTTCATTTTTTTCATTGGAAAAATATACAGATATTAAAAGCAAAATGTAAAAAGTGATTAACAAATACATCAAATATAAAAATAGGATTTTAAAGTAGCATATCTTTGGTGACACTGATCCAATCACATCATGGATTCCTTTCCAAGATCTTGACTCATTCTCTGGAAAGCTTGTTAACATGTCACTCGGAATTTTACATCAAAGTATAAAATATATATGTTGACTATACAAAGTCTTGCTTTTGTTTCCTTTAAAAAGCAACAAGTAAGATATAACAATTGTCATCATACTTGTAATGATATAGCTGAAATACTTTTGGTCTAAGCATTAAAAAAAAAAAAAAAATTCCTTTCTTCCAAATACAAGTTACAAACATAACCTCCAGCCATTAGAATAATGACCCTCTTAATATCATTATTTTTCCTTTAAAAGTTTTCAAAATGATGCACAAACAGAGCATTTTCTTGTTCATTGTTTACTTCGTTGCATGATTTGTCAATACCATTGGTCATGGGGGGTGGTCCACAACTGAAAACGCCAAATAAGTTGGTCTGAAATATAATGAAAAAAAATGACATTAGTATAATAAAAACATTTATTATGAATATTATAGAACATGTCTTTTAGGTGGAAAATTATGATAATTCACAAATATGACTGTGCTGTTTTTTTTACCATTAAAAATCAAACAGAACATAAACATTGATAATGATAATTTGAATAGACACTATTTAAGTCATACACAACTTTTCAAATCATTTATTTTTGGGTTAGGAGATTCACTTGAGGTTTATTTTTACATTTTTGTACCATCCAAAGATGGAATATTTTTTGGACGATGGCAAAAAAAATGTAAAATTCACCCTCAAGTGTATCTCAAGTAGAAAAACGTCATTTTGTTAACAAACATATTATCCGGACCTGTAGCAAAATAAATCTCTATCAAGCCAGAGTGGTTTGAAAAGAGGGGTTTAAATCGATTTTAAAAGGTGCGCTAATCACAGTCATTTGAATACGTACTTCAGCATGGTGCTTCATGAGAGACTTGAAGAAACAGTTGAAATCTGGACGCCCAAAATGAGTGACAGACTGCAAGCCTGTGAACAAACTACGGTTGAGGATCTTGTGGAAATACCTTTCACAAATGTACTGAAAAATAAAAGTTCAAGTTTAGTTAACTTGATATGGAGCTACATTGTACAATTTACATTAAATTCATGAGAACTTTACATTATTTAAAGACATTGATAAGAGAGAAAAAAATGAAATGTTAGTATACGTAAATGGTAAAAGCAGTGGCAGAATTGGAAATTATAACAAATCAAGATGAAAGTCTGATAATATTATCATAGATTCAGACATATAGGTGAAGGTTTTGGTACAACACCTCAGGGAAAGTTTCTGGCATGGCTATTATAAAAAAGTAAATCGCACCCTGCCATTTGGAGAAATGAAATTCTTAAATCAAACAAACTTACCAGCATGCTGGTCCTGAAGTCATACTTTTCTTTGAACTGAGTGATGAAGATGTGCACAGATACCAGTCCATCTTTGTCGTATTTCTCCACTTGTTTAATGATATCGGTCATCCATTCAAATTGTTTCTGAGTACGAGTCACCCAGAGAAAGTACACCTATATGAAGTAAAATGCAAAGTATTCAGTACTACAATTGAAATATGATATTGTTTGGAGATTTTTGGGGTCTCAATGTCGATATTAATAACCATTATCAACTATAAGATGCATGTTTTGTTACTGAAACCAACCTTTTTGCATGCAATCCTTTGACCCCCTTCTCTACCTGCGTTTGCGATGTCCTTGAGAATGGAAGCAAAAGGGGTCACACCAATACCACCCCCAACCAATACAGCCACGTCATATTTGTACCAATCTTGATGGCCTTCTCCATAGGGTCCATCCAGATAAATCTGAAAAGATACATGGTCATAAATTGTAAAAAAGTTATCAAGATGGATAGTTAGTAAAACCAAATATATTCATTGCATTAAAAAAAATGTTGTCATGTTGCTTCATTAAAAAAAACTCTTATTTTGCATGTGCTGTTGATGTTTGGAAAAAAATTGCTAGTTTTCAGGTATTGGCAACATTTGTGAGCAAAAAGTGTGCTACTTCCTGGCCAAGCTTGTAATTAATTACAGGAAGAGGAATTCATAATTTTCTGTCAAATTTATTTGTGTATTCTTACAAAATATACCGTGTACTTGATGCCCAAAAAGAAGGGATTCATTGTGTGTTGTAAAGTCTTCCAAAAAAGACAATTATAAATATTTAAAAAAATATAGAGTTACAAATTATCATGGAATTCAACAAGTAAGGTACACCTTATAGTATGAATTTTCTCAGTAATCCTGATTTAGATACTATAGTTGTTTCCAGCAGCTGCTTTTTTGTTAAAGAAACATGGAAAATTCTTAACAAATATTTTATAACCAAAACTGTCTGGTCTCTTTTTTTACAAAATTAGCTCATGCGATATTAAACATAATAATTTCTCAAAAAAAATCAACCACAGCTTAAATATGGTTATGAACTGATGTAATAATATGCTGATTTCTTTTTATATATTGAATGGACACATTACCTTTGGTAAAGATTGTTCACGTATTGTGTTAGGACTGTAAGTCTTTCTCAGGTTCATTGTCCATGGTCCTACAGCTCTTATGTGAAGACTTAGGTTTTCTTCATGAGGAGCAGAGGTCAACGTAAATGGATGGTATTCACTCTTGCCTTGCACCAAGCAAGCAATTCTCACCCACTGGCCAGATTTGTATTCAAAGTTGGCAGGGCGCTTGAATTGAAGATGTGTCACATCTGGAGGTAAAAGAGAGAGAAACGAATCAAAATACAAACCACAATTCATAAATCTTGTACTTAAAACAAACATTGCCTCCCCTCCTTATCTTTCCACATTTGCAATACATAAACATCAGTCTCTAAAGGCTAAACACAATTAAAATGATGCTAAATAACCCTCAGACAGTGACAGATATCTACATGTGCTTCTGAATCTGATCAATGCTCTCATATTGTGCCTTCAACAAGATTATAAAATTAATTTTATACTCACCAGATGGCAATAGCTCTGCCTTAACCACAGCAATTTCCACTTTTTTACGGCTAATGCTGATAAGCTTGTCAAGCGTAAACAAAACCACTGGTCCTAACAAGAAGTAGTGAGTAAATGGAGGTTGGACAAGTCTGCCAGCACCGTGAAGGATCATCAGGAAGAATAGAATGATGTACATGTTATGAGTGATCCAGAAAGCTCTGAATACATGACGTCTGGCATATTGCAATGCAAAGGTGTACATCACAATAACCAACAAAGTCAGCAACACTCCAGTAAATCCTACAAATTGAAAAATAAAAATATAAACAATGATGTCATTGTATAAGGTAAAGTTAAAACTTATACTCACAATAAGTTATTTTCAAACAGTAGCTTTTGGAAGTATCAGAATTTTTTTTGAAATGAGATTTATTTTCAAACTCCATTTCAAATTACACTACCTTATGATATTGATAATATCAGATGAAGCTACTCTTTTATGTATTAGAAATTGGTTATTGAAACGGGAAGGTATTTTAAAAAATCTACCTGTTAGTGTGTCAAAACACCATCTATGGAATTTTGGAAGGGAATCCGTTCTGCAATATAAAATATGTACACATGATATTTATAATTTCTCTTTCTAATACCTAAGAAGGGTACCTATTCAGCTATAGAGCTGAATTTTCATGAGGCACCTCCCTCCAGATGGAAATAGAAACCTGTCACTGATCGAAAGTATCTATTTGTTTTGCAAGATAACAAGTTTTTTTTCTTGATCACAATCATACATAAGTAATGAAACCAAATAGACTATAATTAACAAGTAACCAATCATGATTTATTAAATTTTAGAGCCATGAAAAAGTCCTCCTTTACTTGAACTATGTCTCATTGGGTTTTATACATTTTTGTTTTATTTTGTTTTATTTGATTTATATAGTATCCAGTTTAGTATAACTTTTAAAAACTTGATGTTTTATATCTTACATACATCAAATTTACATTATTGTTCTCGAGAGTTCTGTGATTGTAAAAATTATACTTCAGGGTCTAGCTACAATAATGTATTAGGGCTAGCAAACAGTGCTAAGTCTTGGGACTTGACTTAAATATCAAAGCATTCTAATATTTAAGGTAGAAAGCACTAACGATATCGATAGTAATATCGGTTAGATATAACATTATAAATATAACTTAAGTTTTATGAAAAAGGTCATTAATTAAATACACATTCAATACAGTCTTAACAGTAACATGCAAAAGGCTACAATGTTCAATCTTATTCAATATCATAGTTAATTATCTATCACATATAAAACTTATAAATAATTTTTTTTTTAGGAATTGCTTACTTCAATGTTCAATCTTATTCAATATCATAGTTATTTATCTATCACATATAAAACTTATAAATAATTTTTTTTTTAGGAATTGCTTACTTCAATGGTCATCTTAGAATGTATGTAAATAACACATAACACAAATGTCATAACTATGATGTCAATGATACAAGCTATTGATCACATCATTGAATTACTCGATACATGCACTTAGCTACTACTTACTCTAACATTACACACTCATTTATGGAACTATACATGCAGCAAACTGTTTTTTTTTTTCAGGATTACAAAAGTTTATATTATGATATATGTACTGAAAAAATATAAAAATGAAAATGCAGCTGGTCAGAGTGGAGCACAAAAAATGATGCGGCTGCTCTACATGAAACATAAATTTAATTATTTTAGCCTTAACATTACAATTCTAAATAGTCATGACATGTTTTGGGTTTTTTTTAATGGAAAACAGAAATCATCAAAAACAGTCCTCAGGCCAAAATAAAAAATACCTGTGTTTGTGGTTGAGCTCCTGGTTGGATCTCGTTTCCCCTTGTCACCCGAACGGCATAAAAAATATTTTTTTATTTTTTTAAAAAATTGACAACTATTATTAAACTATAAAATTATCCTTCATAAATCATAATTATCACTAAAAACTCTTAAGGAAAAGGCTCTCCAATTACAGTATCATGAAACTAAATGATGACATTAACAACAAGCTGCTTCTGAAGCTAACTGTTATAAACTTCACTATATATTCACTTACAATATATTCCCGTGTATCTTTGATTGTGTCACCACTCCCCTACAGAACATATTTTGAATTGTACATGCATTGAACTTTCTGTCACACGAATATACTCTATAAGCAGACACTTTTTTCTTTTTCTTTCAATAAAAGCCTAAATTATTTACATTCTCAAAGAATACTAATCCGACCTATGACCTTAACATGCAGGTGACATTATTATTTTATCGATTTTTCTGCAGCATTTGATACTGTTGCCATACATTATCATGAGATTTTTTTCAGCCAGGAGGTCAACCAAAACCACGTTTTTTTTAATACCTGACTCATTATATATATGACAGCACAACTATTTCAATTCTTAGAAATAATTGGCCATCTACTGTTTCAAATAGATTGAACACAGAGGGCCAAATAAAAGTCCAATGACTCGTTAAAGGAAGTCCAGGCTTAGGTAAAATTTCAACTGTCAAAGAGAGTTGAGTAAAAGCTACTTCCTAAAGAGTCAAAGGAACATCCCTAAAAGTCAAACTGACTCATCATAGTGTTCAACTTCTTTCAATAAGTTAGTTTGACTCTTGGGAAAGTTCCTTTACTTATCGCAGTTGGTCGAATAACTCTCTAGATCTTTGACCGCTGAAATTTACGTAAGTTTGACTTCTATTGACTCTGATTTGGCTCTCTCTGTGCTAAAAAAATGCTGAAATTCAACTTACGTATGGAAAAAGTTTCGGAAAAGACAAATCAAATCATTGGCAGTTTGAGTTGAAATGTGATAGAAATTAATACCATGCCCTACACAATGCATCACTGAAAGCAAAAAATGAAAAACATGAAGCAAAAGGCAATTACATGCTGGGGTTCAACTTATGCTATGGTTGAACTTACGCATGAAAAAAATTTCTGAAGAGACATGTCAAGTCATTGGCGGTTTGAGTTGCAATGTGATAGAAATTAATGCCATGACCCACAGCGTGCATAGCTGAAAGTTCAAAGAAATAAATGTTTATATTGAAAGTAATCGTGGTCATGATAATGATAATGAGATAACAGTAAGGCTATTAATTTCAAATTGATAAGTTGGTCGTTGGATTATTTGGTATAACAAATTGGTTGGATCTGTTGATTTTTTATTCATCTCCACATAAATTAGATATCACTTGTCCCTTTTCGTAGAAACAAGGAAATCTAGCAAGTTGCTCTGTTCTGTATTTCAAGGAGTATACAAGAATATCATATATTGTTCAAATATCCTCTTTATTGTTCTTTGTTTCTAACCGGAAGAGATATTTTTAATAAGAAGGAAATAATTGTGAATCCTGGAAGTAAGCAAAAGAACAGATTTTCCTTGAAGAAAACCAATATAAGAGTCGAATAATAGAATCTTACAATAGGATTTTTGCACTTGATAACCCTGTAAAGTGAAAGTCATTAATTTACATCTTAGTAAATTTAGTAGATTTGACATACCTGTGAAGAAGAGCGCTAAATACGCAATATACTTGTGAAAGGCAACTGCAGAATCAAATGGAATATATCTGTGAAATACTGTTTCCCTAAGAAATGTTATAGTATTTCGACACATAGTAACCAATAGACAAGAATACGTAAACATCATTCCACTAGCAGCCCCTCTCGTTACTGTCACACCATAGCCTGCAATACGTCTCAAACCAGCATGTTCTCTTTCCACGGAATAATCTGCGTTTTAAAAACAAGTAAAAATTCATAGGTGAACATTTTTTGATTAAAAATATGATGTCAATAATTCAAAATAATATTTGTATTTTCAGGGATTGATTATATTTGAGGGACAGATGAACCAGGTTGTTTTGCCTCATTATAAAGTATAGGCGGGCTCTGTGAAATGTTGAGATTTTTTAAACCATTTCTTTACTAAACATATTTGTGAGACCCTCCGAGAAAAAATAAATTGAACCTGATTTTTACAGGGCAAATTATGACTTATAAATCAAAGTAGTTGATAAGGCACTTACAGTAAGCACGTTCAATGAAGACTCCTAATGTTACCAAAGTGTACAAAGTCAAAATAAAGATATGTCTTTTATAATTTTCAATGTATCTTTTCATTCCCACAAGTTTTTCGTGCACTGGGCCCTTAGGAGATTTCCTATCCACTGTCGACACTTCCAAATCCACTCTGGACAGCCTGTTGAGGCTGGTTTCTCTCTGTTCATCCATTTGAGGGACCCTATAATAAGATTTTAAAAAAGTATAAAATACACCATGTGACAAGTTTACACAAATATGATATAATCAAAAACTCAGATGTTGGAGTTTTCAGATGAAAAATGGTTGTAGAACGCAGCCCCCCCCCCCCCTCAAATAAATAATATACTGGTATGACAGGAACACAAATAAACCCAACTTTTAGACATTTTAAACCCTTCAATCATGAGGAAAGTCACTTGGAATGGGGGGTACGTAGAACATGCCTGATGATGCCGCTTTGGCCAAATATTGCATAATAAACACAGAATGGTTACAAGTCAGATTAGTTTCATTTTGTTTAGAACATGTCCATTAAGCGGGATCCAAATCTGAGAGATCAGCTGAATTTACAGCTAGCTATATTCAGTAGCATAACCAGGACACACTTCCCGTTGTGTCAGATAAAAAACATAAGTGACAAGAATGAAAAATTAACAATACACAGGACATTTTCTTGCTGCTTTACTCCAACTAATACTATTTGAAGACCATTCATGTCATTCGTGTGATCAAACCCTATAGGAGAGGTAAGAAATTATCTCAAATACATTGTTCCAAAGTCAAATAATTTTTCTCAAAATGAATCTTAGAATCAATAACATATTTGGTAATAGCTTCAATATATTTCAATTATCTTGCTGTAAGAGCTTTGTCAATCACATAATAACTCCCAGCCCATCAAGATCATTCTGTATATTTTGAAAACTCTGCCTATAAAATTGTTCTTACCCTACATCCTTGATGTAACTGTCACGAGCTTGAGCAGCTCTTTGCCTGTTGCCTTTACCCCCCTGCTGACCAGCGACTGGTAGGAAAGAATTTTTGACAACATCATCATATCTCATCAATATTGTTTTGAAAGCTTCCAAGGTAATCTCTGATTTTTCTTTTAATTCTGGTCTCTGGAACATCCCCTCGATCAATTCTGAAATGGTGTCCTCTTGAAGTTCGTCATTGGAGGCTTCCAGGAAAGATCTTGAAAATGGACAAAAAATTAGGTTACAGACATGTAGACTCTAGGATGTTTTAAAAAATTCCATTAAAAAAATTGTCCTTAGAATCAATTCAAAAATTCTTGCTTTATCAAGATTTTAATGCTTACTGTAACATTTTCATGAATTCTTTCTTAGAAAGTGATCCACTTTTGTCCACATCATACATGTCAAACAAGAGTGTAGCTTTAGCTTCCACATCACCTGAAATGGTAGCACAAAAAAACCCACAAGGAATGAGAAAACATATAACAATGATGTTACAACTATACAATATACACTTTCTTTTTCAATCTGAAAAACAACTAATCAATTTGGAATAAATAGTCTTACCATAGATCTAACCATCAATTCTCTAGCATATCCCTAATATTTTTTTTATTTATTCTCACCTTTACTGAAGATAACCATGCAATCCAAAAACTCTGTAAAAGAAATGTAGCCATTGTTGTCTTTATCAATGACTTCAAACATGTAGGTCACAAATGAGGAGGATGGCTTCAATCCCAGGGAATCAGCAAATTCATATTTTGTCAGTTCACAATGGAAGATATCTTTAGCCTCTTGAGCAGTCAGGCTACTCTTTCCGGCTTGTGCAAGTTCTCCTTTTTTGTCATCATAAGCCTGAAAGTAATCCAAACAAGACATACTTAATATGAAGCGTAACTATGAGTAAAATTAACTGTTACAAAGTAACAAAGTTTATTCGTAACATGTTACCGAGGAACACTGTCAAAAACGCGATTTTTACCTGGCTATATAGAGAGAAACATAATTATGGTAACACACATATAGCTCTGTTACTTTGGAACAAAAGCATTCGTACTAAAATCAAATCCTTTTTTAATCCTTTTGAGCACTGGGTATTTATTACCTTTACACAAAGTCAGCAATATCATAAGGCTGTAGCAAACTGGCTCTTTTAGAGCAGTGGAAAGAGCATAAGGAGGCTCTGTCCCCCCCAAAAAATCCAAAATCACAGATAGTGGGGGTCAGCCCAATTTTAAAGCTGGCAAGAATGTGGCATTGCTAAGACATTGAAAGTCAATCCCTTTAACTAAAAAATTGTCAATGCACTTCAACTTGACATACTTCAAAATCATTATGTGTGTATAGACTGTAGATTTCTGAAAGATTTGCGACTAAAAAAGTCACTTTCAAACCACTCAATGTTAACAGGCCTTAAATCTTAGTAGTTTATTTTGGGACTATAAATACAGTGACCTATCTATATGAGGTCTGGTATCATGGCTATAATCTATGCATGTTGTTTTGTAATAATTCAGGCTTACCTGTGAAACAATGATACTGAAAAAGCGGTCCAAAAGTTTCTTTCTATCTTCTTTAGTGACAGCTTCCTTCAGTATGTCCTTTTCACTTTTGGACATGAACTGGTTGCCCATGCCAATATCTCCAAGGTACTTTTCAAAAAATCTCACAAAGCCAGATCTCTCGTTTTCAGCATCAAACTTCAAAATCTGGAGAAAAAAAACCCACAATACATTATTACACTTAGCTTTTGTCACTTTGTCTAACGGTTATGGCTGCCGTGTTAACCAAAATTATCAATGGTAATGCGACACCATATAAAAAGTGGTGGGAGCATGGTGGTTCTGTGACAAACCATGCGTCTAGAGATCAGAAGGTTGGGGGTTTGAACCCCTCCTCCCTTGCCCTAGATGTCTGTGTCCCTGGGAAAGATACTAAGTTCCAATTTTCCTTCTTAATCCAGGAAACATGGGTATCAGAAAATTCTGGGAAAGTAACCTAGGATAAACTACCATCCTGTCCAGGGAGGAAGGGAGGATGAAAGCTCTCGGCCCCATGTGCTACAGGAAACAGGAATAAGCACCAGCCTGATGGGCCTTATGGGTACCAGGAAAATTCTGGGAAAGTAACCTAAGTTAGACAAACATCCTATCCCGGGGGGGGGGGGGGTGAAAACTCTCATTTACTTGTGCTACAGAAACCGGGGATAACCACCCGCCTGATGGGCCTTCTTGGCTCAATGTTCAGTACAGCTTTAGTTTTTACTTTTACTTACAAAACTTACATTATAATATAGGTGCTACCAGAACAACTGTTGGTAAAGAATGACTTAAAAACTAACCAAATCATATTCCTTGGGTAGTTTAATTGCCAGAACTCTCTGTCCTTTATCCACTGATTGTTGTATGACAATAGTGTTGTCACCACCGGAAAGAATTGTCAAATCAATGAGACGCAGATTTTTGCCTTTCTCTGTTTGAACAAAGATTAGTTTCTTGCCTACATCCACTTTAATTCTAACATTTTGTACTCCAGCTTTGCGGCCTTTCCATTCAACAGCTGAAATAAAAAATAGAAACATTAATGTTAAAATACAATTTTAGACCGATCGGATATTCAGAAATTGTGACTTTTAAATTTTTTGGGGGGGGAAAAGCAAGAGACCATATTTAATTATTGTGTTTGATCACTAGGGATAGTGGCCAGTTCAGAAAAAATGCAAAAAACAAACTACTACATAAGTGCTCACAAAATCAAAATAAATTGCAGATGAAACATAAAATGATTCCAGGTGATACATTCAAAATGGCAGCCAATTTTTAAAAAATGTCACAATAAAAAGTGTGCCTAGAACAGGTTTTTTAATCTATGCACTGTTTTTTTTACCTCTGAATAAACAATAACATTATTATGTATCAACTAATCAATTTGGAATGATGGCCTTAAAGATTTTCAAATGAACAAATCCACAAATTCATTTGATCATCATGTATTCTTAAAATTAAATTTGATAAAAAGAAATGGATATACCAGGGTGGACAGTTGGATCCTTTTCTGTCTTCTTCATTGTTTTTGCTCTTCCCATTGCTCTCTGTTGTTTGGCTTCACTATCACGTTTTTTGGCTAGACAAATCAAAAGGCCTATGATTCCTATCATAAAAGATGAAAGAATCCATGTATGAATGAATCTATCTATCTATTAATCCATCCATCAATCAATCAAATTGATTCATTTAGTAAGTAGGTCCTACACCCCTATATCAAAAATCAAATAAAAAAGTACTTACCAATTAAAAAGAGTCCCAGTGCTAGAAAGGACAATGCAAAGGACACTTCACTGCCCTGGAAGTAATCAAAATGTTCAAGTACTGTGCAATTCTCTAAGTGGTCTGGGTTGTTACCATCAAGTTGAACTGGTTGTGGACACACATCAGTTCCGTCGTGGCGGAAAACATTTTTTTGTATGGCATCCGCAGGAATGTTAGTGACTCCAATGATGACATCATACAGTGTTATGTTACGGATTTCTTCCATTTCTTCTTCAGTGAAAAGTCTGCAAAAAGTGACATCATGAAAAAAATATATGATTATTTGTGTCATCTGGGGAAACTTGTGATTCACAATCAAATTAAGTATTAATCATATAGGTAAGGCCAATCTAAATTGAATAGTTGGTTGATGGATGCTGCCAGGCCATTTTTTCGTGACATAACTGGGACTCTCAAAAAATCAATCAATCAATCAACAATCAATCAATCAATTCATATAGGCTCAGTTACATACATTTTCAACTAGTGATAGAGAACTAATAAAAGAGGATGTTTGTACAATAACAAATATTTGTGCATGTTCCATGCCAATCCAATCAGCTTGCTCCTTTTCATCGTGTTGACGTTAAAGGCCAAGTGTAATCTAAGTTACATTGAGATCAAAATAAATAAATTTTAAAGATCGGCAGATCAAGCCAATTTCTTATGCCAAAAAGTCCATCGACTTATTACTCAATTTGGAATAGCCTAAGTAAAAAAGTAAACCTACCCATTGAGCTTATTCTCAAACCAGAATCTGTCGCCGTCTCTTATCCTTCTGAACTGGTCTTTGATGATAGCTTTAAACAAATCCCCTGGTCCTGTTTCTTTTGTCTCCAGAATTCCACCTACCCATATGTCAACATCATCAATGTTGTTATTGTAGACATCTGCCAACCTGTCAAAGACCTAACAACCAGAAATACAGAAAAACTTACTATGAAATAATCCATGGTTTCTTTCCTGAATATTATATTTTTATAAAAGCAAACAAAACAGAGATTTCAGAAGTAACCCATGCATAATGTGTCTCATTTTTTATGCAAGTGATTTCTACGAAAGGTTTTAATATGTGATTGCAATATTTCAAAACAACTCCAAAATATAGTTTACTTTTTCAAACAACTAACATCATTAAATGAGTTCAAAGAAATTATAAAAACATTTGTATGTTCATTGTAAATATGTTGTACCTATTGATATTGTATCATTTTTAGCCCTCTTTCTCAATGTAACACTTTATTTTTTGTTCTTTTTCATAATGTTATATGTGTAATAGGAACTAAACAAGTGTTTTTAAAACACATCTGTTCCTTTTTTCTTTACATATGTGTATAATTTTTCAAATCAAATCAAAATCAATCTAGAATATTACCTTGCGTTAATATTCACCAATAATTGTGCATGTTCTGCAAGACTTACCGATGGATCTTTGGCTTGAAGTTCTCGATTAATATCATCCCAGCTAGTAATTCTTTTCAAACCAAACTGTTCCCTAGCTGTGTTATAATCTGGTAGACCATGATCCCTTCCCCTCTGAATGTTAACAGCCATAAGATCTCTACGAGTGAATTCCAAAGGTCCAAATACAAATCCTAGAGAGAAATGTTGTAAACAAATTAGGTACCTGACAGACATGAATGAGATTAAGCAAATGCAAATCTAAAGGCTGAGAAATAAGTAACAACTTCAATCAGATTGCTACTTTCAATACAATGTAAAATTCTTATAGAAATTATTTTTTTCTACACAACAATTACAAAACAATAAGCACCCCGGTTGGCTGCAAAGCCAGCTTAATTCATTATGCTGACTAGATTGTATTTTGTAATAATTTTAAAATATGTAAAATTAATTTGATTCAATACAATACAATACAATACAATACAAT
>JAVSBT010115879.1:0-15241 GCA_033118115.1 Pharyngocirrus eroticus
TTAATGACACATCAAAAAGTCAACTGTTAATTCACAAGTGGCATTAACTTCTACAGTTCGTAAGATATATATAAAAACCACAACCAAAAAGTCATATCTTAAAACATTTTTCCTTGAACAATTATATTGAATTGATCTTATGACTGTATCTCTTTTCAAAAGAATCATGATGATTTGAAATGAAAAATAAGTGAGATACAAAATTAGTAGTTTTCAAAATGGCCGATTATTACAGTGATTTTTATCATTTCAAATAGACATATTTTCTTTTTAAAAAGGTATAAATTCTAGAACTTGTTGCAAAGGCTACAGGTGTGATCTAGAAGGTGATGATTTTCGTCTTTCACATCTCAAAAAATTGTTGATGAAGTCTAACGAAAAAAAGTTGAAAAAATACCTTTGGGTGCGTTTTCAAATGTAACTTTCCTACAAGACTAGTAAATAGTAGCTGAGGATGTCCTAAATCCAACAAATGTGTACTTTCAAAATGAAATGTTTTTTAGTTTTAGAATAATGAATAAGGCAATTGCTCTCAAATGTCAAAAAAGAATGATGAATCAATAAAAACAAAATGTATCAAAATATCAGGAGATTGAGGGTTCAATTTCTTACCTTGCCCTATGTATGTTTCCTTAGGAAATGTCCTTTTTGAAGTAGTTTTCACTTTCCTATGACACTTTCGAATACAGCATTGTATTGAGGATGCCTTTCTCCCTTAATGATGTACAGAATATACACCTGAATACAAACTTGTCCCGTTAGGTATGTATGTCAGTCAATTAACATGATTTATGTCTAGTTATAGATCATATTCATAGAAATAGGGGTGAATCATTTCAATTCATTATTGGTGCACTGTATATTCTATACGTGAACTAGAACTAGGGAGTAAATATTTGCCTACTGCAAGCTTCTCTTTCCCTTTGGACCAAAATCTTTACTAAATGTGATTCACTTTCAGGATTAAACTAAATATGATTGACATCAAAATCAAGAGTTTATTAATTTTACATTTTCAGTGTAGACATATTCATCCTGGCAAATCCTGTTTTTTGTTCCATACCTCTCATAGTCAACAATAGTTTGCTGAGTAAAATAGAAAAAAAAAATACAATACAAAAAATAGTTTTGACATAGAATATTTATTTCTTCAAAATTTACATAGAAACACAGACATACCTGGAAATAGGTCTATAATCCTTTGTCAATGATAATTTCAGAAAATAAACAATGATGAAAACTCTGATTTTATGTTTCAAGTCTAATACATGTTAATATTTCGACTACATTTCATAGTCATCATCACAACACTGATGATCTACCAAGAACAATCTTACATTTATATACAAAATGGTGTGAAATGATGATAGGTCTATAATTATTCATATTTCAGACAGTTATTAATGATATCAACAAAAGCACAATTTAGACCTTGGAGTTGTTTTTACTCAAAAATAAGGAATATGATTTTGAAAAAAATACTGTATAATGTCTTTCTTGGGTTGAGATATAATGTTATATTCTCACATAAACTGCTGTTGTACAAAATACAAGAATTCCTCACTTTTTGATGCAAAAAATTGAGGCCTTCGAAATGTGGCTGTACAGGAGAATGCTAAGAATTCCATGGACTAAGAGAATGACCAATATTGAGGTGCTTGCAACAGCCAATAGTAAGTTACAGCTAAGATACATCATAGCAAGGAGAAAGTGGAGTTACCTGGGCCACATAATCAGGGACAACGGGCTCCAGAGAATTATTTTGGAAGGAAAGATACAAGGTAAAAGAGCAAGGGGGAGGCCTAGACGAAGTTGGATCGATGATCTTTTGATTTTGACAGGCCGATCCTACAGTCAATGTACCAGGCAGGCTATAGAAAGAGCAAAATGGCGATCCATTGGATTCAACCTCCTTCAAGGAGATGATACTTGATGATGATGAACAAGAATTTACATCCTTGTGATTGACATAATTTTACTGTAATTTTGAGTTCTGAAAATACAGCCATATAAGTCATGTAAGAGAGAAGTTATACATTACTCAAAACTTGAAATACATTATACAATTTTTGCAGATAAAATATTAAAGGAACAGTCTCTGCAATAATTTATACTCATTATAGTTTAGCTATCTGTCTGCCCCTCTCCTTTTTGGAGTTCTGTGCATTGGACACTACCCGCAAGTGAGTCTATGAAAGGGCTATACATGCGTTACATTGCCCATTGAATTGACCGCCACATGGTAAACACTGAATCGATGAATCACTGAAACATAACTTTATGTTATCTGCATCTTTAAATGTGTAATGATTTAAGGGCATTTCATTGACAAATGTAGGTCTATCTAAATGTGTACAAATCTTAACTTCATTTCATTATATATAAGTTTGCTTTTATTAAAAATAGTCAATGACTTTAAATTCAAGCAATCATTTTCGAACCTTTTGGTTTGCTAACACATCAAAGCTACTAATTGTGTCATTTGCTAACCATTTTGATGATTTGATTGTACTCTTTAACATGAGGTAGGAACTCAAAACAATTTATAAACAAAATCTGATATGCAAGTTTTGAGTGGTTTAATGCATGTCATACACTCTAGCATATAACCCCAATGTGCATGTCTCACCGTGAGCTGCTTTAACCCATGTAGTATAGGAAAAAGACTTCCAGATGTTTGGGTTGTATGTAGGGGTGCATACAAACAGGAGGCTGTTTAAATCACCATCATAATTATCAAAAAGTCTATACAAGCTCGATTACACATATATGTATACCGTACTTGTATCTCCATACATAGACATATGTATGGACAACCAACAAACTAACCAACCAGTCAAGCAATCAATCATCATCATTTGCATTTAAGCGCCAACAGAAAATGCCTGATTTTTTACATTTCTCCCACAGTTCAGTCATACATTCATCACTAATTCTATTTCTGTAGAAGGCAATTGCATTTAGGTTTGGCATTGTGTTGATTGGAATTGTTCTAATGTCTTCATCTTCTAAATTGCAGTCTGGAGCCTTCAATATCTCCAAACACTTGAGTGTATGCATGTTCTTTACAATTTTTTTCACATCTAAACCTCTGTTGGTTCGGGGGTCAACTGTGAATGCAATATAAATCGTCATGAGATTTTTTAACTGCAATATAGATTGGGTAACCCCACAGCGACAGCCCCACATGTTGAGATGTGCAAGGCTTTTTGCTTTAAGCAGTAGATCTGAAAATGCTCTAGTATCTTGAGTTTTCAGACTACCATGTAAATCCAACCATGAAAGAACTAAGGATTTCTTGGTTTTTATTTCATCTGTCAAGAGATGCAAGTTACATGCTAATTGGGGGTTATATAGGGCAATGTTACTTAGCCCTAATTGATAGAGAGTGTTTGCATTTTGATTGATGATTGCTCCCAATGCCTTTAATACTGTAGATGGGATGCCACATTTCTCAAACAACAAACCTAAAAGGTCTTCAATTCCTAATAATTCTTGGAACAAAGCCTCCCATTCCTCCTGGTTGTACATAGGTAAAAAATGAAAAGGGAAATCCATAAAAGCTTGGAATAGGATAAATTTGTATTTGATCTTTCTGTGTGACTTGATGAGCTTTATCAGCTTTATCATGACAATGAGGTCACATTTACAGTTCTTTCCAATGTGAACATTTATCGATTGATTATTGTTGCTAGCAATGGAAGATAAGATTGACACTGTTCTTTCAGTGAAACAATAACAGTCAAGAGTATATCCAGCCAAGAAAACCCATTTGATGGAATTTGAACTTCTGGAAAATAAATCCAGTTCCTCGTCAGACCCGATGTGATCAAAGATATATCCTGGATACAATGTACTGGGCATATTTTTGAGACATCTAGAGTGTGCCATTATCATATGCTCGTCAATATAACTACGAGCAAACATGAGGTGCCCATTTGGATTTTTTAAGAATGCTAACAGCTTTTCATCAAGGAACTCTTGTAGCATACTAGCAAGAATATTTGATTCTCCAGCCATGAATTCTAAAAGCAAAGCTTTCTCATAAAACCTTTCAATCGATGATATGTTGCTCTTCAATTCTTCCCATGGTTGTTCATTACTTTTCTGCATTTCTTGACCAACATAGTAAGCTGCAATACTTTCTTGGAAACTTTTATGCAAAAACTGCACTTGGATATCATCTCCCATTCTATCTTTGATCGTTTCACAAGAAATAAAACCAAGTTCAAATGCTTTTTCGCCAACCAAAGCAACCACTTCATCATATTCAAAGAACAATTGATCGTTTTCTTTCAATAACCCTTCAAAAGCCAATTTTCCCAATTTCATCAAGATTTCATGGATATCATTGCCATCATGTATTCTAGATTTTTTTGAGCCTTTTTTGTAAAGCAGCTCAATGATTCTTCTATACAATTTAGACAACGTACTTGGAAGATTTTCTTCATGGTGATATAAAAGACATATCATGTTAAGAATAAGGGGAATTGTTGAAAGATCATGAAGGTTTCTAAGGTTGATTTCATCTAATAGATTTGAGGTTTTCTCATTGACCTTTTTGAAATCAACTTTTGGAAAGGAGAAGTTTGAAAATAGTTTTCTTACAAACTTTTCTACATCTTCAGGTTTAAAACCTTTGATGTTGATGTGTTGATCGATATTCCTATCTGAGGATATCAAGTCTTGGACAAGCCAAGGCCTTGATGTAATCAGGACACAGACATCCCTCAAATAGAATCCATTGATAATGTCATCTATTTCAGGAGATCTATCTTTCCCTAATTCATCCAAACCATCAAGTATAACTAAACATTTGTCATTCTTTTTAATGTAATTTTCTAAACCATTAACTAGATCAGGGCGTCGGCGAAGTAACTGTTCTTTGATGATATCAACAAGTGATTGCTCTGGTTTCACATTTCTCATTGACAACAGAAATACTGCTTCAAACCTATCCAAATAGGGTTCTTGTTCATGAGTCCAGTCATACACAACAACTTTTGTAAAAGTGGTCTTACCCATGCCAGAGTTACCATTAATAAGTATTCTTGTAATTGGATCTGTGGTGTCTTCTTCCTCTTCCTGTCTTTTGAACACCTCCCTATAGTGATTCAGGGGCTTTGTATTAGAGGTTGATTGAGGATATTCTTTGACCCATGCTAGATCCACACACAGGTTCTTCAATGGCATTGTTTTGTCAGGGTTAAGTGGGTCATACTGGATGTTTGCAATACTCTTTTTGTAAAAGGCCTTCAACTCAACTTGCAATTCTTGAAGAAAAGCTGAAAAAAAGTAGAAAAGGGTGATAATGAGCCCAAACCGAAGATATAAGTTACTCATAAAAGGGCATACATCTCAAGATTCAAATACTAACCACCCTTTCCTAATATTCAATGTTAGAAAGAAAGAAAATGCCAAGTGGTTCAAATTTCGGCATGATATGATGTTTGGAGTTTGGGACAATCATCCTCTTTCTTAATCAGAAATTGTAGTTTTAGATGAATTCATAATTTATGAACTATTCTATGAAGAAGGTTTGTTGGTTAATGTACATAGAAAGATAATCAACAATTCAATCTACTTTAATATTGATCTTAAACACAAAATTAAAGTCTTTAACATTTTCGTGGCCTGTATCAGCCAGATTTTGGTCAACAAAAGTGAAATATAAGTGAATGATTACCTTTGTGTCTTTCATGGTCCTGATTTATAACTTCAGCTGACTGTACATTTCTTTTGTATCCTAAAATAAAGCAACAAATGAAGATAATTCAAAATGTGTTTTTTACATGTAATTTAAAATCACTGTGGACATAAAAGGTTAAATGGCATGGTGGCCTCATGAAACAGGTAGTTAATACTGAAATGAGTCCATGAGGATCCCATAGTGGATTAAACATAATTTCTGTAAAGTTATGTCAGAAGAGCATCTCTCTTACCCTTGGATGGTTTTCATACTCGTTTACGACTCTTTTTCCCACCATATGACCTTTTCTTCTGTTGTTTAAAGGACAGTTGACTCACTCCCTCTCTTATTTCATCTACTCTATTTGTCATTGACTGGACACTTCTGTCCAAGTTTTTTAGTCTTTTTTCAACATTCTTTTGTTTCTTTGGCATTGTTTTTTCCAATCGATCAACTTGTCCTTTGATATCTGCTATTTCTATTCTGATGTCTGAATCTTGCTGTGTCCATTCTTTTACAACATCTGATAAGTCTGCTTCAAGGGCTGGACTAATGGCTTGAGTTTTGTATTGAAGCAGTTCTGCACGAGCCACATTCCAACTAGGAAGATTTCTTTCTATGTTAAGAATTGCATCCACAGCATTGTCAAAGTGTGTCTGAAAGTCAGCATCTGAAAGCTCTGGTTTCTGACTGTGGCAGAGAAAGTTTCTGATATGCTTTAATTGTGCCAATCCACCTTCTGCGCTATGATCTATTGGGGCCGGTGGTTTATTCCATGTTGTCAATGGAGGTATAAGACCACAGATATTTCTAAGTAAGACAAAACATAATGTAATATCTAACTGACTTGTTTGAACTGATACCCCAGCACCTGGGTACAGTGTTTGCCATTGTTGTGCTGTGATTATCTTCCCTCGTAATTTCTTAAGATTTCCTTTGGCATTATGTAGCACGTGGTCAAAGGTCCTTACTCCATGATGCTGAGTTGAAAAATGAAGAAGACATTCTTGAAATGCTTCAGCTCCCTTTTCATTTATCAACACAACTATTCTCATAAAATTTTCTTTCTCATCAGAGAATGCAGAAGCCATATCAAACCTGAAAAAAAGTAAATTGTTAAGTTCAAGCACTAATACCATACATCAAGGAAATTTTTTTAAATTGTTGACAAAAGCCGTATATATATAGTATATATACACCATTACTTTGCAAGTGTCTTTTCATCTAATACATTCATTATTCTCCATAATATAGAGTTTTGATAATCACAGTCCACTGTACCATAAACATCTGAATACAAAAATTTCCCCTGGGCTTCCTTTTTATATGATGATATCTAGGGCTGGTAAATTTGTAATTCTATATTCCATAGTGTTCTTAAACTGTCAGTATGTGAGTATAGACACGGTGGTATAGAAGACACAGTCCACTGGCTTATGGGGTCATGTACCATACACATCTGTTCAAAACATCTTTCTATTCATATAATGTGGCTTGTATTTCTGTACATTTATATCCTTCCCCCTTTATGATGATTAAAACTGTTTTCATGTATGTTAGTATACTGTTATAATAGCTATAATCTAGAAAAATGAACCAACTCACCATCAAATTGTAGCTTAGAGCAACATTCCAACAGATCAAATAAACTCAATTTCTAATACCTTACAAATGCATTCAATGCTTGATATCTTATAATCTTGTATATTATAATTAAATCGAATGTTAAGGTGATGTGTTTACAGCTCCTCTAAAATGATGTCCTTCATTGTTGCTTGTAAGGTTAGAAGATACAAAATAAGTTGATATATTCATCAAAGTCTTTTTTGCAGTCTCAAGGTATATATTCCACAACTTTACTTCTGTACCAAGCATTGACGTAGGAAAGGGGTGAATCATTCTCAATTGATGCTTCAATGATTCTGTGTACCAGATAAAGAAAATATCATAGCAGAAATAACCCACTGTAACTGTTCCTGAAAGTAGTACTCTATGCAGTACTCATGGGGATGGGGGGGGGGGGGGCGAATTATGGTTAATTGATGCTTCAGTAATGCTGCACACCAGACAGAAAAGAATAAAGATTACACCAGCTCAAAAAACTCACTGTCATTGAGTGAAATTAGGGATAAAAATAGGGAAAATAGCTTTTGTTCTAGATTCCCACCCTTATTGTTTATCCTGTCAGACTTATGTTTACTACAAGCGTCCCTTTGACTTTGCTTTTATCATCGCTATTCCACCCCCCCCCCCCTTACCAATTTTTACTTGGCTCTTACCCTATAGTTAGGACTAAAAAAATTGATAGATACACACAAACTTCCATTGCACGGGTATCTAACTGACTCGAGAGGGGGTGTCACTGTAGAAGTTCTTATAAATTCAAAAAAATACTGCCTTTTATAAGAAGATTGATCTGTAGGTAGAATTTCATAAAAGAAATATCTATGTATGTATGTATCTTTATCTAACCTGGATGTCACAGTCAGCAAAATATGGTTTTAATTGGGGTTATTCAAATAAAAATGTATACAGGAGTTAGACATACAATATAGAAGTAAAACCATTAAACTACATTGTTTACATTTAGATAATGTCAGGTCATGAGCAGTGTCTTTCTCTTTAATTACTATAAGTACATGTATATTGCTTTGCTCAAATTTAACAATTAAACAAAATAAATAATAGCTTTAAAAAAATATTTTGATTTCGAACATTTATTGTTTGAACAATCATTTACATAGTATACATGGTTGAAGATACATTCGATAGACATACATTACTCATATCATATCATATTCAAGTCTTCGAAAATTACAGTGTCATACTATAATGATATCAAAAGTGCATTATCTAAAATAAATCCAATTGGACTAAACTAATCCTTGGTCTTGTTCTTATTCTGTAAATGCAGTTAGAATTTGAATTTTATGACGTAGGCATTCTCACAGGAACCATTGTCATATCATTGAATTCTGCAAAAATGGTTGCTTATGGGGTGTATTTCGATAATTTTAATGTTTCATAACTTTGTTAACATAGCTCTTAATAATGATGTTCATTCACATGTACATGTATATTAATCCTTATTGTGTATGCCATGCAGCTACAACATGTGAGACAATAACAAAAAGATGTATTACTATCCATAACCACACACATAGTAATAAATGAAAGAAATATACATAATTAAAGTAAACAAGCCATTCTTACTCTGAGAAAAACTGTTATATTTTACTTGATAGTGTAAAAGTAAAACTCTGAAAAATGTCACTTTTTTGCTGTATAAATAGGATGACACTACAGGTTTCAAAACTGTCTAATTTTCTAAAATATAGAATTGAAAACAAACAGTTAAAGTTTGCATAGAAATTATATTACAGTATTTACAACATTCGACTTGTCTTTGTTCAATAGACATACATGTTATTTATTCCAGTTTGATAACATTTTCTTACATGTACATAGCAACCCATACATGCCTAGCAAGAACCATGCATCTTTCTGTAAGTTTACAATGGCATTTTGCATACGATGCATCAAAACACTAAACACTTGGTTATCAAAATGTGGCATCTATACTTTGTCAATGGTGCAGTGTGATCTGAACCACTGGAATCATATCAAACGATTTGTGCAACTTACTCAGTGTGATAAATACCTTTTACTAGTGAGGAAACCGTTCACATGAAGTCATACAAGAAACAACAAAATGGCCTCCTCTTAATTGATTCAAAGATGTTTCTATTGGACATTGGGTATTTAGTAGAAGATGGTTGGGACTATTCCTTTTTGTGTACATTTCTTTGTAAATTCAGATTTAACTCCAGGGCTAAACTCCGCTCCCCACACTGTCATGCGTTTCAGTTTCGACAGTTTGTCAATTTGAACACTTTGTAACTGGCAATCATCAATTTCATGGTCATGAGCAAAGAAATCTTCCAACTTTTCCAACTTGTGAAGATTTCTTAGAATTTCCTTCACATTCAAACCTTTATTGGATATTGAACCTTGATAATCGATCATAATTCTTCTGAGACTAGCTAGTGCTAACACATCCTGACTAATTTCACATTCACACTCAGACAGGTCTAGAGATTCAAGGTGTTTTGCTTTTTGTAAGAATTTTGAAACAGATTCTTTATCTGAGTCAGATACACAACATCCCAAGCCCAAGAATGTGAGAACTAAGGGATCTTCTGTTTTTATTTCATCTGATAACAAATAAAACTTGGGTCCAATGAGATTGTTTGAAAGGTCAAGTAGACGTAGAGTCTTTGCATTATCATTTACAATTACCCCTAGTGTCGGTAACATAGTGTTTTTGACATGACAGTCATAAAGCATCAAACCTATGAGGTTCTTGATTCCTGATAGCCTTTGAAAAATTCTTTTCAAATCCTCAGTAGAATAGATGAAACTTTGCTTTTCACTGCATTTGCCCATTTCTATAAATTTGTATTTGACTTTTCTGTGTGACTTGATAAGATCTATTATCTTTAAAACCAAATTGGCATCACAACCAAAACACGCAATCCACACACTCACTAAACGATCACTTTTGTTAAAGATTTGAAACAACAAATCAGCTGTTTGGTGAGTAAATGCAAAAGGAGGATTTTCATCCTGAGAAGGCCTTTTCAAATATACCCATGATACCGAATTTGAATCTTGAGCAAATCTTTTCAAGTCTTCATCTGACCCAATGATACAAGAATTATAAGTTACAGGCAATATACTGGGCTTATTTCTTATACATCTGTCTAATAAATGCAATACTGTCTCTACAGACTGATACCTACCTCTATTGTAAATGAATGTTGTGTCACTTAATGCTTTCAATACCATTTCATCTAGAAAATCTTGCACCTTTCTGGCCAAAAGATCTGATTCTCCTGCTAGGAATTCTAAAAGTAAGGCTATATCTAGCATACTTTCAACTGTGTATATTTGATTTTTAATTTCTTCCCAGGGATTTTCATTTTTATTTTTCTCCATTTCTTGTGCAACATAGAAAGCTGCAAGATATTCTTGGAAACTTTTGTGCAGAAACTCCACTTTAGTATCATCTCCCATTCTATCTTTGACCATTTCACAAGAAATAAAACCAATTTCAAATGCTCTTTCACCAACAAGAGCAATCACTTCATCATATTCAAAGAACAACTCTTCATTTTCTTTCATCAACCCTTCAAAGGCCAACTTTCCTAATTTCAGCAAGATTTCGTGAAAATCACTGACATCTTGTGTTTTTGATTTTTTTGAGCCACTTTTGTAAAGCAATTCCAGGATTTCTCTGTAAAGTTTTGATAATGTATTTGGTAATGTCTTCTTATCGTGAAATAAGAGGCACATCATATTCAGTATAAGAGGGATTTTGGCAAGATCAGAAAGGTGTGTGCTATTTTCAATCTCTAAGATTAATTTTGAGGTTGTTTCTTTGTCATCTCCTTTTGGTGCAGAAAAGTAGGAAAATAATTTCACGATGAAGTCTTCAACATCCTTTTGACTAAAACCTTCTATTCTAATGTGCCGATCTATACTTTGATCTGAGGCTACCAAGTCTTGCACAAGCCAAGACCTTGATGTAATTAAGAAACATACATTTCTCAAATAAAATCCATCAAGAATGTCATTGATTTCTTGGGTTCTGTCTTTTCCTAACTCATCTAACCCATCCAAAATTAAGAGACACTTGTCACTTTTTTCAAGGTAATCTTTTAACCCTTTAACTAAATCAGGTTTACGATGAAGTAGTTGTTCTTTGATAATGTCAACAAGTGATTGCTCTGGTCTTACATATCTCATTAACAATAGAAAAACATTTTCAAACCTTTCCAAAGAAGACTCGCCTGTATGGGACCAGTCATTGACAAGAATTTTCCCAAAAGTAGTCTTGCCTACGCCAGCTTTACCATGGACAAGGATTCTTTTAATTTCACCCATATCTGTCTTCTCCTCTTCCTGTCTTTTGAACATTTCCTTGTAATGAGTCAGCTGAACTGTATTTCCTGTTGATTGGTGGAATTCTTTGACCCATACTAGATTCACACGTAGGTCCATCATTGGCATAGTCTTCTTAGGGTTGAGTGGGTCATATTTAATGTTGGAAAATATTCTTTTGTATAGATCCTTAAGTTCTTTTTGTAATTTGGAGCTGTAAACTGAAATAATTCAAAGAAACCAATTGACACATCTTGATACACTGCATTGCACGTTAGTAAGGATAATTGTTCAATTACAAAACTCACAATAGTAAGTAAGATCATGCACAGGAACAATAAAAGTCCTATTCAATTTAAAAGTGTTTAACAATTTTCAAGGAAAACAATACTTTATCAAATTGTCATTCCCATGTAACTAAAACAAATATTCCCAGTTGTACAAAGTGGGACAAACAAGCTCAAATGGACAAAAAAGTCTTGCTTTGGATTATCTTTAAAAATACCTTTTGGTTTTTCCTCATTTTGTTCTGTGTCTTCTGAGGATTGCACATCACCCTGTTGTCCTGATGAAAAAAAAAAATAAAAAATTGATTGATATAATCTTTTTGAATTGGATAGTGTTTATCTTCATGAAATGGAGATTGTTTCTTGTGTCTTCATCCAGTGTCCCTGTTTCATGAAACCTATGACAAGGCCAATATAAATGTTTTTATTTTAACCTGATCAAATTTAATTTAGACTCTGAATAAAGTATTCAACTTAGGTTGAACCCTGTTATTATAGTCTGACAGATGAGTGCCAAAAAGTACGCTAGAAAGTGAAATTATGTGCAAAAACGATGAGGACGCAGGCTCACCCATTGCAAACGATGTGTTTTGGTGTAAGAATCAAATATTACACATGAATCATTAAGCGTGATGGTGGACATTTTTCACAAAGAAGATTTTCGTTAAAAAACAACGTGTTCCACCATGGCTGGGCGCATGTGGTTGCGTGAAAACATGACAAGCGTAATCTTTGCCCTTTGCTTCTAAAATGCAAATTGTTTCAAGTACGTGTAAAAAAGAAATGGGTACATTTTTATATCATAGACTGCTAAAAAATCCCATATTTTGTAAAATAAAATTGCGACTTTAGTGATATCGGGTCAGACATTATTATGTTCACCTCTCGTTCCTGTGTAGGGACGCGACTTAAGTATTGATCTATGTTGTATTCTCGTTTTGATTTCTACGAATTTGGACTTTAGTGACAAAGTTTAAAGATTACAGTTGTCATGTTCTCATGCGACCACACGTGACCTATCATGGCGAAACACGGTGTTTTTTACCGAAAATCGTCGTTTTGACCTGGAAAAATACGTTTTGTGAAAAATGCCCACCATCACGCTTAATGATTCATGTGTAATATTTGATTCTTGTATCAAAACACATCATTTGCACTGGGTGAGCCACTGGGCCTGCGTCCTCATCGTTTTTGCACATCAAAGTCACAGTTTTCTGGCTCAGCTGTCAGACTATAAGTGTTGTTATAGATTAATTGTCTTTTGCATTGTCAAAGAATTTTAAAATTTATAATTCCATCATTTTATAAAACTAAACAACTAACTTATCCATAATGGTCTATGATTCACAGCGAATATTTTTATGTACAAGAAGAGAAACCAGAAATAAGTTAATTCAAAATATAAGGGTCTACTTTAAGGTTGATCAATATAATGATGTCATGAAGATCTTGAACCTTAATTCTAAGAACCATCTTTCAAAAATAAAATGTGAAGAATAGTAGTGTGAACTCCTATTGGGATTTTACTTGGGATATCTGCTTTAAAAGGACTTGGGCTCTAATTCTGGAATGTACTGATGTTGTTTTGATTCCTAAAAGACTGTCAGGCCAGCCATTTTTTATGCCAAGAAATCCACCTACCAACGTATCAAATTATCAATATGGAAAGGCCTAAGATGATATTTTTTTTCTCAAAAAAACATGATTTTGAAATAAAATCTTCATCCAGGTATTCATTCACTCAATTCTTTTATTAAATTTAGGGAATGGTATTATTACGAATATCAGATTTTAGAATTTTCAAAACTTTATCTTTAAGAAAATCATTAGTTGAAAAGAATAAAAATCGATCAATTTCAATGAATTTGACATTCTAAATACTAGTATTCATTATTAAGTTTGTGTCAAGGCTTTACCTGTTAGTGACCCTTCAACAATGTGTGATTGGTCATTATCTATGAGTGCTTCAAAGAATCCTATGAAACATTGTTTAGACCTTTTTAGTAACATGTCCAGAAGTATTTCAGTCTTTTCATCTGGGGTGGCTTGAGCCTGGAAATGGAATGATTAAAACATAATTAACTCAATAAAAGGAGTGATTTATCTGTTTTGCTATATCTTTTGGGTATTGTTAGATGCATTTATAACAATGTCATGTAGAAACAGTAATCAAATACAATTGTAGTTTAAAGGGCCAAACTAGGTACTGAGCAGTACGTTTAAAAAATATTAAAACTCATCTACTGCTTTCATTTTTGGTTTCAGCACTAGATCATATACATTTCATTTTCAATGGAAGGTCACCTTACATTGTACAAAGTATAAATAATTTTTAAAAAAGTTGGCAGGTTTAAAAAAAAAATGGAACTTGCTTGTTTTTTAATTTTTTAATCAACTTCTTTAATTTGGAAAATATCCAAAAACAAAAGTAATTAATTCATGAGCATTCAATAGCTCCAAATACGTACGCTTTGTTCATTTGAGAAGGTATCAGAAATATTGATAAAATCATAAATATATTTTCTAAAAAACTGAGGCTATGATATATGCTGTAAATTGTCTATTTTTTGGTCTTTTATATCTTCAAAAAGTTGATTTATGATATGTACCCAAAAATACCAAATGAAGGGGCCAGGCCTTCCAAATTTGTTTCAAATTAAAGCCAATCTGCTACTCTCAAAATGTTAATATTTTGGGTTTTTTGGTAGAAAATCAATATTTCCTGACATATGTATTGTAGATATCAAAGCAAAGAGGAGGCTGTAGTAAAAACGATTTAGTAACTGTTACCACCTACTTCAATGGATCGTTTCTGTCTCCCTGTGATCACATTTCTGTCCTTGGAAACCAGGGATGTAATCAGACCATTGTCAGTATCAATTCCATCAACAAAGAATTCTCTATTACGAAGCAAGAAGGCTTCCCTTTTTTCCCTAGTATTGAAACTGTGCCTGTAACAAAGATAAGAACAAGAATTGCGAGACTCAGAATAACAAATACAATCAAAACAAGTTCCCTTTATTTGTGATCTAGTAATCACACATCTGAGATGTGCATCCATGATCAAATTAGTAATTGCTATCAATAATTTGTAAAACTAATAAGTAAAAACCTTGTTCCAAAGTTGAATAATGTTTTCTACATTATGGGTCTTGGAACCTATAACATATTTGCTACTAAAAAAGAGCTTAATTTATCAATAGTTCTTTTTGACAGTTATAGAATTCAGATTCAGTCTGAAGATGATTACAGGAACAGTAGTCGAAATATTACGAAGGTAAAAAAAAACACTTCTAGTATTGGTTAAAAAAGAACTTTCATT
>JAVSBT010116212.1:0-13573 GCA_033118115.1 Pharyngocirrus eroticus
AGACCCACTATTACAATGGGAGATGAAAGTACTCCTGCAAAGCCTATACCTGTAAAAAAGGAAGATAGATATACAGTTATTATGTATCTTGTTTTTCGCGGCAACGTAATGTTTTCTTCATTCATTAAAGGACCGCTTTATAGATTTTTTGTCACCAGACAGCACATTTGTATTGTTGTTTCACAAGAAGTACTATGACTAACAACTAGATCAAAAATTGTTTACATCGTACTCCGCGATTAATTTAAAGGCATGCTATATGCATTTAAACCCGTAATATAGTTGAGTTATCTGTCTGATACCCAAACTTTCCATCCCCTCCTTTTCTGGGTTCTGCCCATAATAATAATATTAAAAAAGGAAAGCCCTGGTGATACACTAGTGAAAGAAGATTGATAGGTCGATTGGGTTTTGATTTGAAAAAAGTGTGAGAAATGTATCAATTATTGATATAAAACGTCGCTGTGCCACTGGAAGAGAAAATCAATATCTACATAGCAGCACATTTGCCATCGTTTTTCCAATGTTTGAAAGCGAGTGGCATAGATAATTGTTTATATAAAGCAAAGAAAATAATGACTTTCCAAAAGATAGTGTTCAATGACTTCTCGTTGTTATAAGTGGTATCACGTACGTAACAACGCCTGTTACAAAGTGCTAGGATCTTACCAACAATTACACCAAAGGCCATTGTCAGACCCAGTTCGTCAGTGCAGAAACCTGTTGAAATAATACCAACTGCCATGAGAAATCCGGAAACAAACATCACTTTTCTGTAGCTGTATGCATTGCCAATGGCGCTTACCAGTGGACCTGTCTTGGGTAGGAAGTTTTAAGATATGAATATCGGTGGTTCGGTTACATGCAGTTTCAGATAAATAGGTTTCGACTACGGTCATTTTCTATCTCAAAGTCAATGATTTTAAGAGGATAATTTTTTAAGAATAACTCATTCTCTTTATTTGAATAGAAAAGAATATATACGTACATAGCAATGACATGATGATATTGGTCACTGCGGTGATTGAAATGGCTTTTGTAGCTGTCAAACCATAGTGTTCTTGCCAATGCAATATGAGAATTCCCCACACTCTGATGCCACCTGCAGTAAAAATGTATACCACCCCAGCTCCTAAATACAAAAGTCATGATTATTTATTTACATATTCAATGTAAAGGGGAAGATTACAGTAAGGAGTTCATCAATCGTTTAATTCAAAGGATTTCATTTGTCAAATATATTACTGATCTATTTTATATAACTTTTTTTCAAAAACGTAATGCAACACTTATAATAATACATGTTTAAAATTATTTTTTATTTTTTGTTTTTCAAAATATAGAGCAATAAACTAAAGCTAAATCACACGTGTTAGCGTGTATAGTTTGTTCGTATCTGTTCTCAAACAAGGCTTAGAACCATAGGTGAAACTGTGTGAATGCAACCTTACCAAAACATATGACCCAAGCATATCCTTTGTCTATTGGAAGATATTCGATGTCTATTGAATAGTTATCAGGCTCCATTTTCTTTGTATTGTATTTTCATTTCAGCATTTGGAATCAAGATGAATGAAAACAAAGGTGTCCATTGGATCAGAGCTACATGAGTCATAACAAAGCACACACCCTGCAAATTGATACAAACGATGCAATGCATATCACATTGTTAAATATTATTATGAAATGTCAGATGTATAGGTTTATGTTCAAGTCAACAACAAACAACTGAAAGAATCAGTCAGAATAAATGTGTACCTTTCATTTGGTTTCTAAGGGCCTCCAGTTGTGCTCCACTATTTAGCGAAAACAGCTTTATCTGACAAACTTATTTTATTGGCATTTCATACCTCGATCTGGTTGATATTAACACGTGTGTTGTCAAGGCACACGCGTCAGCATACTAAAGATTATGACAGTCTCGAGCTGAGGTCCTTGTGTCGCGCATGCGATGAATTCATGAGATTAAGTTATGGGAAGAGATCAGGAACAACAAGAGAGCTGCCAACTTGTGCGCAGACAGTTCAGAATGTATAAACGTTATTTAAGGTTTGTATAGGTTATACATATCTAAGATTAAATTATAAATGTTTTATACTAAGCTTTTCGTGATATCATCGATATTATACAGCGTAATGATTAAGCTTTTCGGCATCTCGGAAATGGCTTGTTTGGGACTTGTTTTTATTTCACACAGATCATTTTAAGAAAATAAGTAATAAACATAATGTTTTTCCATGTATTTTGGGACCCAATTAACAAATATGTCCCCTCTCCTTAAAATACCGTGTACCCTTTGTATATAATATTATATAAATGTATAAAATCTGCTGCCGATCTTTGGCAAACTTTTGACCTTTTAGCATTGCCACGTGGTTGCCAGCTATTAACTTTTGTAACTTTGTCGAAGACTTTGGGAAAGCTAGAAATACATGGTTCTGAGTCAAGGGCCCTATATTGAAACCTTTGCAACCTCCTAGCATAAAGTACATTTTGGCTTGGTGGTTGGCTATTTCCGTAGATGGAGATCGTGCACGTGTTTCACTCATGCAGTTTTCTTTACCAGTCTCATTGCTGTATATGTCCAATGCTATAAACATAGCAAGAAGTCTGATATAATCGTAGTATATTTTGGATCATTTTGTTTCCTATATGAAAACTAAACTTCATTCACAGGATGAAACTATATGTCCCAAATACATCCTTAACTTAGCTACTTTTTATCTTTTACAGAATACTCATACCAAACAGCCACAACATTGTTGATGATACTCATTTTACACGAGTAGTTTTGTAGATGATGAGATACTATACCAAAGTGTTATTCCTTACACTTTTACAGTTAAGTGACATCGGTTTACGAACTATTCTTATAGCAGGACAAGTTCCAGGCGGTAAATATTTTTTTTAAAGATATTAGTCATGCTTATGATTATAGACCTAAGTTTTATAATTAAAATGTGTTTTCTTATTTGGAAAGAAAAATCCTTGCATAACAAAGCATGTTAACATTGTCGATTTTCTATAGCAAAATCAATAATCTTTTGCTAGACTTGAAGTTTAAAAGTCAGTTTGTTTACAAAATATTATCGACAAAGTTACAAAAGTTAATAGCTGGCAACCACGTGGCAATGCTAAAAGGTCAAAAGTAAATCCGTCGATAAAATCAATTGTCAATGCACTTAAAAAACTTTAAAATTGCAACGAACACTTCTTCATTTCATGAATTTCCTGGTCCCCCTTTTTGTTACAACTTTCCAATATAGCTTGAATTTGACGATCAAATGTATATCAAGTACAATTTTGTCTTTTTAAAAAACAGATGTTGATATATTGCAAAAAAATATAGGTTTTGCGTTTATAATTAATTTTGTTCAGCATAGTACCAAAACAAATTGTTTGCACTAAGTGAGAATGCGCCCTCAGAGATTTGCACATCACAGTCACAATTTTCGGGCTCGGCTGTCGAACTACCGTAACTTTTACACCAAAATATTTTTTTATAGCTATAGAGGTTTATAATCTGATATTTGTTGTTGCACAAATAACTTGGGACTTGAATTTCTCTCTTTGTTTGGTAATGCGAATTGTTGAATCTAACTTTGACTTTTATTGTTGCTACTCTATGACCGTTTTACAGAACAAAGTAAAAACCTGTGCTTAAAAAAAAAGGTATCCTCAAATAGACAACGTACCGATAACACTGAAAATGAAGGACTCAAGTACTGTACAGATGGAGTAAGAGTTAAACCATATAGTTGCCTTACTTCAAAAGGATCAGGCAATTGGATTGTGGTGGACATGGGAAAAAGTTTCCATGTTGCCTTTCTGGTTATCACGACCAATCATTGGGGTAGGTGTAAGGATTACAGCATTAGATGGCTACATTTCCCACAGCCCACCTTGAATAATAGCTAGTAGTGTGGGAGCCAGACTCCAAAATTTCAAAACAGCTTTCCTGGCAAGGTGAACAAACATTTCATACATATTCTGAAATGGGAAAATCTCCTATTTTAGGTCACCAGATGGATGAAAAAAAAAAAGGCCCCATTTATGTCTGACATAACTATGGAAAAACTCAGGGAAAGTAAAATAGTAATGATTAACTTTATGATTCATAATGTCAAAAATAACCAATTTTACAAAGTGAGGAATTAAAATTTCAATACTAATAATTTCTCAAATCATTTTATTCTCAGACATAAGGCTATTCCTGGAAAAAATTGGTGTGTTTTGGGGTAATTCAAAGTAAAATGGTGGATCATTAAGTTATTTTTTCAGTTTTTTCTAGTTAGCCATCTTGTTGACCTACTTTATATGTAAATTAGGTACCAATTTTTGATGAGAATTAAAGTATAATTGAAATGAAGTATAAGTTAAAGTTTGAAATCAATATCTCTATCAACTGCAGTTTTATAGCTCAAAATGTTTCCCTCCACCTCATAAAATGGGGCCTTTTTTTCATCCACCTAGTGTCCTAAAACATGCAAAATATCTAAAAGCCCAGTTGGAACCCTTATACACACCCCCCAGGAATCTTTTTCTGGAGATATTCCCATGCATGATATGTTTGTTCACCTTGTCAGGGAAGCTGTTTTCTTAAATATTGGAATTTCTGGCCTGTGGCTCACACACTATGGAGTCTTTCTTATCATTCCCCCCCCCCCCCTCCCCCCCGCCTACAAGTAATTACACAACACTGGACTAAGAATACTCCCCTGACAAACCCAAAGCAAAATTTGGAACATGCGCACTGGTCTAACAGGTCGAACCTCTTTCCATTACATTAGCTTCACATATATTGTGATGTTGAATATGTTTGCAATTATGCAAATCGTGATTAAGGTAGCGAAACAGGATCGTGAGTATACAGCTCAATTATTTAGAGACAATATAAGACAACAATTTTAGAGATAAATACGTAAATAGTTTAGAACTTATAACATTAGGGTAAGATTGACTTTTAAAACCCTTTGCCTAACCCTAGGCTATAGTTGGACTGTTGACTTTATTCTTATGAAAGGTTTACATAATTATTGTAAGAATATTCAACATCACTATATGAATGCCATGGGAAAGAGGTCCGACCAAAGTGGAGTGTGTGTGTGTGCTTGTACGAATCATTTTTTGTGTAACAAGATCAGTAGATTCCTTTTAATTAAAGAAAAGCATTTTACAGCTTGACTTTATACTATGTATGTGAGAGAAGAGCTCTACCCTTTTCTAGGCATCACTTGTTGAAAAGGTTGTACTGATGTGATTGCCCCCGAGAACATGCCATTTTCATTTTCACTTACACTGTGACTTTTTTTTTCCTTTTACAAGATCCTTATTGTTTCTCACGTGTTGATGTTGGAGTCGGAGATATGTCGGATGGTATTCCGGTAGATGACCACAAAGGGCACCATAACTTTGATCTATGTACACATGTTGATGACTTTCCTAGTGCCATACAGGCAGTCATAGTTATTAATTGTGGACTAGTTAAAAAAAAGAATAGGTACTAGCATATATGTTATTGGTTCCAAGATCCATAATGTAGAAAAATAGATTGATCAACTTTGGAACAGTGGTTTTTAAGAGACAGTCTTTACCTCAAAAACGACGTTTCTGCCTTCACTAAACGCCTTGATCAAGTGAATAATCATTGTCTTATTACCCGCTCAGGAAGTTGTAAAACCTAGTCAAAGATGGGGGTGGAGCTGGTACCCTTTATCACCGTTTAAAGTAGGGGCCTTGGTTTAAATGAGTATGTCCTATTTATCCTTTCTCTTGTAAAAACTATAGGAAACATCATAACTAGGGAGTCGGAGTGGACAAAGAGAAAAGTTAGAGAGGCCATACTCATTAAAACTAAGGCCCCCACTTTAAATCATAATCAAGGGTACCACCCCCACCCCCACCCACCCCACCCCATCCCCATATATGACCAGCTTTTACATTTCCTGAGCGGCTAATAAGATCATTCACGTGATCAAGGCCTTTAGTTAGTAAAGGCAGAAAAGTCGTTTATGAGGTGAGAAATAAAAGTAATATTACGTTAGCATATAACTTTAGCGAATCTTTATCGAACTATGTTCGTGGAAATTGATATATTATGATAAATATATATATATTAATATATGATGATAATATAATGTTGATGGTAATAGTTTTTGTATAAGTCTTGTCATATTCAAATCAAGAGTTATGATCTCCATAGAAGCTTTCCAAGCTATTAAAGTCATTATTTCAGTAAATAATCAGTAGTTGCTTCACTGGTTGCAGGAAAAGGCAACATTTTCTCTAGAAAAGTTTTGATTTACAATTTCATGTAAAAGTACTATTATAGTGTAAATGTAAGATGGTTTTGTGCAAACATTATAGAAGATATAGATTGGTGTGTTATATGATTTATACTTTCAAACTCGATATTAATTTTAATTGACGAATACATCATAATACTGTAAGTCTGATACTCTTTTATACACAATGATAAAATAAAAATCAGTGTTCTGAAGATGACTATGAAATATGGTCGAAATATTAACATGTATTCGTCTTGAAAAATAAAATCAAGCAAACATGATTTTCGGAGTTTTTATCATTGTGTATTTTCTGAAATTATCAGTTGGCAAAGGATTCTGATACTCTTTACTGGATTAAACATACATTTGCGCAATATCAATTGATGTTTGATAATAAATAACTATAGCTGAAGAAAAAAACCCACCTAAAATTATTCTACAGGACATGTGTTTACCCTGGTGTTTTTACAAAAATCATTTTGACGAATTAGGTTCGTGAAACCCTGGATTATTGTTTAAAAAGCAACAATCTGCGAGGTTTGACAAACTTTGGCTTTTTTGTAAAGTTTATTTTTTAAAGATATCAAAATGTACCTCTCATTACGCTTGTTTCAGTATATGTATTGATTGTTCATTGTTGATATGTTTACAAAATTCAATCGATATTTGAAATAGGTGTTAACATTACAGCCTCTTTGATTTTTCATGACTATACTCAAGATACAAGTTATATTATATGGTTCAAGGGTTGTATTTCACATGACTGAAATACTGGCAAAAAATTTCAAAGGAATGAGTTGTTCTCACACCTACTATACTATCACTCAAAATGTTGCAATTATTTATGTCAAATTATTTTTACCCACAGGTATGTTGTATTGTTCCAGATAAAAAAAACATATTATCTCGGTGTTGCCGAAATAGAAGCCTACTCGAGTAAGTGACTTTAACAGATAGAAAAGTTTATTTTTTATATTTTTTGTTCTTATTCTTCTATTACTCTAATGATCACGTTGGACTGAGGGAGGGGCATGTTTTAAGCTTCAATTTCAGATCCACCTAATTAGGAAGAATTGTCAAAACATGTTGCAAATATAAAACAAAGGAAATAGCTGATATTATTGATTTAAAAGTTGATATGTCATGAAGTATTTTATCATTATGCTAATAATAATAGTTGACTTCTGTCCATTTTACTTAGGCAGTTTTGCAAACATACAATTTTTCAGGGTAAATTTACAAGAATACACAATAAGTATTTTATCACCAGATGGAGATTGTGTCTGTGCATAACATGATTATAGATAGCTCAACGTATCAAAAATATGACTTAGGCAATTTTCGCGGTAAGGTGTCGAATACAAGATATTTGAGCATACTCAATTGTATATCAGAACTTCTCACTACTTTATGTTTTGAGGTAAAAAAACACCAAAAAGAAATCGGCCGACCGACTCAATCTGTTTTGCCAAAGTATCGAGTAACTACGAATGAATTTGAAATGGCCGCAGTATTAATTAATGTTTAATCAGAAAAATGTTTGAACAATTAAATCATCTTTTTCAGCAACACAATGTGTAAAGAATAAACTTAACTTCGGGTTTGATATTCCTAAAGATCAAAAAATATTTGTTGAAGAATCTTTGACAGTGGGATGCGTACCAGGATATACCATGAAAACTGGTCAAACTAGCACTGTGCTGACATGTAGTGTCGATCCTGAAGATTATTTAAGAGGTGCCTGGAGTGTTGAAGACGAGTGCGTAGGTAATTACTTCATAAATATATTCTCCAATTTGCTTTTTTTTAAACATTATGAGTTACACTGTGAGATAAAAATGATGTTTAGTACTTTTAGTGACCTTGAATGATAAAGCGGCATCAACACAAGATTAATTGTGTACTAAAATAGGATTATCTTGTGTTGCAATTTCCACTCAGTGAACACTACATAGGTGAAACTAATTATGTAATGTTACAACCTTGGCGCCATTTTACCACACCACTGAATGTCATGCTTTCTACCGGATATGTCAAATCTGAAAAATATAATTATCATCATTTTCTTAAGATAGGATAAATGATCTTATTTTCTCTCTTATTTTTCAGGGGTTGTTTGTAAATCGTCAGATTTAGATGAGAACGTTGAACCACCAGATAGAAAGGAAATAAGATTTGGTTCCACTATGGAGGTTTCTTGCAAAAAAGGATACGTTTTTGTGGGTGGTATAAAAAAAAAGACCTTTAAGTGTGTTTTTGATCCAGAGAACACACAGAAAGGAAAATGGAAGAATTCACAACCGTGTAACGGTACTGGCTTTTAGTTACAGCCATTGCATTTAAAGTTAATTTAAAGATAAAGAACTTTTGCTCCTTTTTTTTTCAGTCTGATGACAATCAAATAAGAAATAATTGTGACGTTTTTTGCTATAATTTCTTTCATAAGAACTCCATTATAGAATTACTAAAGATGAATAAATTACTTGTGTTTACAAGCATGTATAGATTGTTAAGTAATAATAGCAGAAACATCACAGGTTACAAATGTTTATTTGTCTGCAGGACTTAATATAAATGACCAATAGCAAACGTTCACTATTGTTTAAAATGGCTTTGTATGTGACTTTCAAATATACACAATTAATAAAAGGACACAAAATAGACGATGTGCTTGACATATTCTTAATCAAAACCAAAAGGTTTTTCGTTTTATTGGTTTTCCTGTTTGACTAAAAAAAATCCTGATTATTTAAAGACAATTAACCTTGAAATTGTTTTCTCAAATGTATAAAACGAACTTAAGAAAACTTCAAAAATATTTTTTCGATATAATTCATAATTATGTTAGTTTGACTTTCTAGAATTTAGAAACACTATGAAATTCAAATGATCTTGCAAAAAGGTAGACCCCCCCCCCCCCCACCCCCATGATACAATAGCCTTTTTTAGCACAATAATATTGGCCTTGATGCAGCTGCTAGGCAAAATATTTCAGACGACGTTAGACAAATCTTATGTATTTAATTTATACTGCTTGATCTGAATGCCCACATTTTGATACTTGTAGAGAAAAATTGACCCTAAAATATAAATCCTAATGATCTTGATCGTGTCAATCAAGAAAAGAGCTTAGAATAAGTCAGTGATGTTTAAAAAATTGCATACACTTTAAGCCATTTTGTCAAAATTTGGCTATTAAGGAGTTATATGTCAATTCAATAGCCAAAAATATCTGGATTTTCTTATATGTTGTCAATCCTGCCCTTATGCGACTTAGTATCAAAGAGATGTGTATGAATATCATTAATTTTATGTCTCTAGATTAGATAGGGACTTACAGTAAAATTATCCGATTACCTTAGTTTGGTTGAAACAACAATGAACTCAGTCTTTCATACTTTCATTTTCAATATAGATGTACATTAATCATTTATACTATACTATCATTGCCGAGTGACATATTTTTCCTTTTTTTCCAGTTATTCATTGTTTAGGTAAAGATCTTTTGGCTCATAAAATTATCAGACCAGATTCATCAACAATTGAATTTGGCAAGAAGGTTGATGTGACCTGCAATACAGGATACACATTCCATTCCAGTAGTACTGCAGAATCAGGAGAAAGCACTGGGAAAGCAAATTGTGTTGAGGACACAACTTGGACTGGTCAAGGAATGTGGGAAATCCCAGTTCCTTGTACACGTAAATATTTCACCTAAAAGGTCCTCTGTATGTTACTTCCTTAAGTGTATTTATCAAGGGCCGCCTAGCACACTGGCTCTATTTGAGCATTGGAAAGAGAAACAAAATGATTTATTAGGCTCTGTGCGAGAAAACCATGCAAAATCCAAACACCAGGAAGACTCCTAGGGAACCAGGCTAATATATCTATTTTTTGGACTTATATAGGTTCACTTTATAAATCAATTACTTTTTCCCCCCCCCATTTTTTTATACTGTCAATGTGTATACAATTGACACCTGGCCCACTGGACCTACAAAGACAGTTCAAGCAATTTTTTAACAACAATTGCAAAAAAATCCCAAATACAAAATAATATAATATACTTGCAGTAAATACATTTGAGTCTTTAGAGAATGACTAACCTTCACCATCAATCTTTTTTTTTTCCAGCTGTCCGATGTCTTTTAACAGACATAGGTGTAGGTTTTGCCACTTCCAATTCCAATCAAAGTAAAACCTACTCAGAATTCAGCGAAACAATAACAGCCACATGTAAAGATGGATATAAATTTCCAAAGGGACTATTGGAAGCTTCTGTGACATGCCAGGTGAATGATGAAAAACTGACTTCTGGAAAGTGGTGGATACCAAATGACTGCATGCGTAACTATTATATTTTTAATTGTTTTAGAGGATTCCAAAATTATAGTCCTAGTTTTTTTTATATGACATAGTCCACTAGGGGGCATTGTGTTTTCATAGTCCCATAAATGATTAATTTGATAAGTTCTGTCCATAATCACCTCTGATAGTAATTTAATTCATCTAACCAGGGATAATGTCAATTCAATTTTTTTGAACTTTTGACTGTCTAAAAATGTTGCGATTACATCTGCAATCCTTGTCAACCTACTCTAAAAGACTTAGCCCACTTGATGGCTTGTTGCTTAGAGAAAGAAAAGGTATTTGACACAGTGTATCACATCTTATTCAACAATGTTGATGCTTCCTACGTTTAAGGAAATGATTTTAGCCAGTCTAAGTTTAAAAAAGTACTTTTGACATTACAGGGTGCAGTTTACTTTTTTGAGTGGACAGATTGGTCAAAATCTTAGCCAGACTGGACCAATAAGCACTGGACTCGGACCAGTAAATAAGTAATAAATCGCACACTGAATTATCACTGGTTAGATGGATTTGCATTAGACTAATATGATTATATAAATAAAAATAATCCCTCTCAGACTGTAACAATGTCAGTGATCGTTACTAAACTGTGAATCTTGAAGGCCAACATAGTTATAGCTACAATATTTCTCTTCTTTGAATCGAACTTTCACTGCACATTTTTGCTTGATAAAAAATACTTTTTTCGTTTCAGCACCTCATTATAAATATTTCGATATCACTAAAAAGTTAGATTTAGCACACAGATATCAATCGGACTCAGTCTAATGGTTTCTTTTTACAATTCTTTCTTTTCTTCATTCAGCGATAATTACCACCACAACGACTACAACAAGTAAGTCTTATTCTTCTCAATTGAAAAAAAAATGATATAAATTTATATTAAATTGCAACATTAGGTGGAATTTGCCTTATAAGGATAAAAATATTCCATCCTTGTGCCCACTCACATTTATTTTGATCCAAATTTGCAATATGGGATGCAGATAAATAAATATGATATCCGACCTAGTTTCACAAGAATATGTGGCCTTTCTGGGTTTTTTTCTGACTTTAATGCTGCCATTACCCATTTTATCATGATAATTCTTATCTTTTCATTGTTTTTTTCTGATTAGCTACAACAACAACGATTCCAACAACAACAACAAATGCAACAACTTTAGGTATGTATGAAGACAGACAAGATTTCTTATCTCTGGTTTTTTGAAGGACAAATAACCGAAAATTGTCAGTTGTGTCCTTAGCAGTTTACTTTTCTAAATTATGAAAGACATTAATTTTGATGTTTCCTTGCTAGATATGTACTAACCTTGAAAATCTATTCATAAGAGGATTTATGTTTGACTATGTATCTTTCCAATGGTTATATACAGGTATGTGACAAGGCGAGGGATCCATCTTTTAACCTTCTGATTTCAATACAAAGGCCTTTGCCACTAAGCTGGTGTTCGTATATGTATTAAAGACAGGCTATGTGCATTTAGACCCGTTATATAGTTTAGCTATCAGTCTGATACCCTAACCTTAAATCCCTCCTTTTCGGGGTTCTGGGCATTGGACTCTATCAGAGACCGATCGCTATAAGACGAAAAGGGTTAAAAACTGCAGACAGTATCCCTTTAAAGCAGTTACAGCTTTCAGACAAGTTGCTTTAAGCGTGCTGGTATACATTATAAGGAAGCAGTATACCCCCCCCCCCCCCTGTTATTGTTGCTTAAAAGCTGATCTACAATCATATGGGGATTATCTGGATAGATGTCGGTCTATGTTTCAGACTAGTACTGGTAGTGAACTTTTTTTATCGCAAAACAGCGTCATGATTACCAAGCGTAGTCGCAGTGATGACGCTGTACGCAAAGGTATAAACATGACAAAATAAAAAAGGTAGCGGATAACCAAAATGCCTACACAGATCTACTTAATTGATAACTTTTTATTCCTAATTTGATAAATTTCATTTCAATTATCAAGGAAATGCATTTTGAAAATGCTATGTATGGTATGAGTTTGATTAACTTTCTTGAATACATTTGTGTTTTGATTTCAGATAGGAGGGGGGGGGGGCATAGCTATACCTTTATAAACATTAATAACTACCATTTCAAACCATTCTGTTTTTATTAGAACCGGTCTGGACAGGTAAGTATATCAATGAAATATTTATGTTTTTTTCTTTTTCTGAAATGCATTTATTTTCTATCTACTTTATAAAAATTGTATGCTGGAATTGTTTCAATGGTGTCAGCTTCAAGCTAATTACTTTTAAAACTTTCTGTTCTTTGATGTTGAGTGTATTCAAACACAAAATTTAATATATTCATGGAGTATTTAATATTAACTTGGACTTCTTCTGCAGTATGTAAACTTTTACATCATGTTGTTGATTTTCCACTACAAATGCTTTTTTTAATGATTCTTTCCCATAAGAGAAATGAAGATTGTTTCCATAATTGCTGAAATTTCAATATTATATTGTTGCTAGTATGGAAATATGAAAATGTATACTAAACAAAATCTCTATTAGAAATTAATTGTGTTTACATGTAATAGGAATAAAGACTCTGTGATATATTTATATATAGTAAAACAATAACTCAAAACAAATACTTTTTATTAAATTTTCGACAATCTTGTCTATGGATTTAGTGGTGCATATTATGTATAAATTCTTCTTGTATTTTTTCTCCTATCTACAGCTGCACCTCGAAAAGCTGAATCAAAGGCAGACCCATTGAAAATCATCGTCATCGTTCTTGCTGTGATCAATGTTCTTGTCGCAGGTGTTTGCCTAGCAAAGTATGTTTTAAGTCTGTGGTGACAGGCATTACTTATAGTGAATATCTGGATCTTTTAATAATAACAACATTAATTAATCCTTGACATTTTTGGAATGGTTATGACAGATATCAAAA
>JAVSBT010116545.1:0-15232 GCA_033118115.1 Pharyngocirrus eroticus
TGAGAATTGAAAGATGAATTGTTTTATATAACTTTTGTGAAACATTAGTCATGATAAAATGACAAAAAAAGATCCGGTAAGGTCTGGCTTATGAAAGTGCATGTATGCCAGAAAGGTACCATAGAAGATTTCTGGACCATGGTATGGGAACAAAAAGTAACAAGAGTTGTCATGGTAACAAATCTAGTAGAAGGAACTGCTGTAAGTATTAATTACAACAATCAATAAGGAATTTCTAGGAGCTATATTAATGCCATAATAATCAGTTGAAAAAAGGAAATAACTACAGGTAGCTATAGCTTAAAGTGTATGCTTTATTATAAAACCATATTGCTAAATGCCTTTTCAACAGAAAATTGTGTTTTTTCTAGCATTTATGTAGTTTCTAAAGCCCCTAGAAATGAATGGTGGGACGTTTTAGTATATTTTTGATTTGAAATTTCTAATCTTTAAGGGTAAATGCAGCCAGTATTGGCCATTTGCTGGACAGACTGAGAAGTTTGGAAACTTTGTTGTAGACAATATTAAAGAAACAGAATATCCCACATATATCATGAGAACATTAAAACTAGATACGGTAAGGGTAAACTATAATAACAAATAATTTCTCAATTATCAAAGAATCTCTACACCATAATATCTAGTGTTAAAACTTAAATTGATTGATAATGGTTTATGAAATATAAGACTTCATAAGATTCATAATATTATATTGAAATATATCCATTTTAGGCCCAGAATGCAGCTGCTATATATGGCAACACTGAAAAGACAGAGAGAACTGTCCTACAATACCACTTCACTGATTGGCCAGATAAAGGCGTTCCAAAACAGGGATCAGATCTACTCAACTATTTGAGAAAAATCAGAAGTGAATCAGAAAAAGTGAAATATCCCATTGTAGTACACTGCAGGCAAGGAGTGCTTTGCTTCTTTTTTTGTGTGGTAAATGTTCATGAACCTATTGGTAGTATTGTTTTATGTATGTTTGTTTGCTTCTATAACTTATATTTCTCAAAAAAATTACAGTTGAAATAAAGACTTCCATGATTTATTTCAGTGCTGGAGTTGGTAGAACAGGGACATATATTGCCATAGACGTCCTATTGGATCAGGCTAAAGCTGAAGGGAAAATTGATGTGTTCACGTGTGTGAAAACTATGAGGGAAAATAGAATGACTATGGTACAAACTGTGGTGGGTACATTTCTGCCACCTAGTGTTAGAATAATTATACATTTATAGTCGTTGTCATTCATTTTTAAGAATCTGTCATTAAAACATAGCAGTAAATTGGCCTCTCATTCCTTTTTATTTTAGGACCAGTATACTTTCATCTATGACACTATGCTAGAAGCCATCTTGGTAGGAGAGACTCATATTCCAAACTCTAGATTTTCTGAAATGTTTTCCAAAATGGGGAAAATAGAGAAAGGACAAGCAATGACTGGATTTGAGGCACAGTTTAAGGTAAACACAAAGCTGATTTAAGAAACTTTAAAGGTAATCATTTTGTGACTTTTAACTCTATAAATATTATACATGAATTTTGTTACATTACAGATGCTCCAAGACACAGCACAAGATCAATTAAAGGAGAGAAAAACTGAGGCAGCAAAACTTCCAGAAAATGAAAATAAAAATAGATCCCAGGCAGTTGTACCAGGTAAACAATTGCTTTAAAATTCGAGGTTAAATCTATTTGAATTCCAATCCCTGCAGGTATATGCAGGGTGCGATTTTCTACTGCTCCACTGGTCCGAATCCAGTGAATTTTGGTCCGGTCCGCCTGAGATCTGGACCAGCTGGCCCAGCTGTCCAGTGAAAATGTGGGCTTATCTTAAGTTAGTGGCCCAGTAGCATATTGGACGGTCCAGTAGAAATTTTAACCTACTGGTCCATCTGTCCAGTGACGAAAAAAAGTAAATCACACCCTGATAATATGGTTGTAGTAATGTCTAAATAATTTTTCATATTTATAATTCTCTTGTTTACTCCTGTTTAATGTTTATAATGGATTTTCTTTAGATAACAGTGAGAGGGTTTTTCTGATGACTCAAGTACAAGACAGAAACAATTACATCAATGCAGTATTTTCAAAGGTAAATTTAGCATGGGTGTCTATTTTTGTAAGTATCATCATATACTAGAAGAATCTGGTGAAAGGTGATTTCTTGATGTTTGCTGTGATTCCTAGTGATAAATGTGTAAATTTCATTTGCTTTTCCAAAATCTGAAAAAAAATGATGGTTGCTCATATCAAAACACAAAGTTTGTTTGATTATTTTTGTAGTCTTACAAGAAGAATTCTGACATTATACTATCACAGCTCCCCCTGGAGGATACTGTTGTAGATTTCTGGAGAATGGTCAAAGACTATGACATCAGCACAGTAGTAATGCTCAGTAATTATAAGGTACAATCCACTTTGAATCTAAACAAGTTGTCTATATAGAAACTTATAAATTACAAATGATGTAATGTTGATGTAAGATTTCAAACATTAAATTGATTCAGAAAATGTTGTGATTAATATATTGCATAGGATGTTTAGAATATCCTTGATACTTTATACCACCCATGATTCAATGATAATTATGGTGACAATTTATGTTCATTTTAATTGTGATGATAATTTATCTCTATTTCAGGGTAGAGATTTCAAGTCTTGTGGGTATTGGCCAGCAGAGGGCACTGATACATTAGAGTCTGGTCCATTCACCATAACTAAGAAAGATATCAAGAAAGAAAATGCTGTCTTCTATTGCCACCTAGTGCTACAATACAAAACTGAAAGTCAATGTGTGTTTTTGGTAGGGGTGACAGATTGGCATAGTGACAAATGGACACCAACTAACAATAAGACACTGACATGTTTGTACAACAAAGTAAAGGATTGGAAACATGAAAACACTGGAAGAATGGTCATTCAATGCGAGTAAGTACATTAAAGCATGTTTGACATTTTTATAGTTGTAAATATATGTCAGTGTCTGGAATATTTGATGATTCTTCAATTTTTACTTTCAGTGATGGTGGTATGAAGTCTAGCATGTATGCTGTAGTGTCATGGATGTTTGATATGATCAATGCTGAACAAGTTGTAGATGTTTTCCAAATAACAAAACAAGTTTTATCTTCAAGGCCTGAATTCCTTCTTTCATTGGTAAGCATAAACATTAGATTTAACAGAAATCGTTTTGTTCTTTACACTTTGAATTTTATTGAATTTACGTATTATTTAGCTATTTCCAATTCCATTATTTTTGTTTTAGAATCAGTATATGGCTATCTATGGGATTGCAGAAGAGTACATGAAAAACTGTCAAACCTACTATAATATGTAAAAATAGAAAGATGGATTAGAAAGTGAAACACAGGAAAGAAAAAAAAACAATTTGTAAGATACGTTGTTATCCAACCAATGAATATCAAGACAACACTATTCTGTGACCTTGGCATGAACTAAATATGGTTAATAGATACGAGATTAATTCTTTGCTTAAAGTTTTGTTAGATTAGGCACTGGGTGCTTCCTAACCATGGCTGTCAATTTATTTTCCATATAAAGATTTTGAAATGTACTGCAATATTTTGACAATGAAGATGTAATTTCTTTATCAAAGGAAAAGGCCACAGAGAGCTGAAGATTTAAATATGTACATGTATATAATAAATGTTCCATTACTGTGCATAATGTACTGTAAACATTTGAATAAATGAAGATATTTTACACAAGAACAAGTATTTGAATAGTTCTTTTTTTGTTTAAATCTTGTCTCAGACCTTTCAAGGGTTTAACTAGCATATCTGATTCTAAATTACATATTGTTATCCTGTTTCAAGATAATAAAGCCCATACATAATCATTATGATGAAATTAGTGTTTCCTCAAGAACGAAAATCTTAAAATGTATCAATTTTATATTCACACTTGGGTATTAAACTATTCAATTATGAAGTCAATTTTCCCTCGTATCAGTTTGAAATACATAAATTTATATATAAATTTATAAAAATATAATTGTTTTGTTGACGTTCCACTTGTGATCCTATCGAAAAATATTTCCAATTTTTGTTTACCATTCACACATAACATGCATGGATATAATGAATGGATATTAAGACAACCTAGCAAATGATGCGAGGTTCTACAGTACTTACTTCTTTTACTTACATGTCGTTACTACGAATGTTTGAAATATATACATAGCTTTGTTTCAAACATTCTTGTTTTAAATCAAATAATTATGTAATGTTAATATTTGCTAATGTTTAAGAATTTCTAGCTGTCATTGGTTTGCTGTATTGTTGTATGACAAACTCATTACAAATGCCTATAATAACGACCAGGAAGAATTAATTTGTTCCAATTGTGATTTAGATCAAAATATTCACCTAAAGGAAGGAAGAGACAGGATTCATACTAATCATTTAGTTGACCATGGATATTTAAAGACAGTCTTATTATAACAGGCCTTATTTCCCTATACATAGTTAAGACAATTATATCAATACTAAAAATAATATGTGGACGAGGATTTTTTTCCATAGCTTTGAACTAATCACTACTTCTTGTTCACTGGTAATTTACAACAATAATTTTGATTTATGTTGATCATTTGTAATGCAGTGATAGTGTACTTGTACTGTATAATTTGATATGTAATTGTCGCATGGTTCAGTTATACATGCAATCTCATATTTTGTCATTTTAATTCTGCATACGTTAAAGGAGGTACAAATATATGAATGTAAAAATAGTAAAGGTTATGATTGCTATAAAATCATTAACACGTTTCAGAGTTACTTTTTTGATCCATCTTTTAAATAGTAAAAAAAATGAAAAATATAGATGCAAATTATCGAGCAATATTGGAATTTGTTATATTAGCCACTAAACATGCATTATAGTGTATAACATTAAAACTAAAATGTTGTTGAATATCTCTTTCCAGACTAATGTTCCAAAAAATGAAAAAATCAATGTTGTAATGGTTGTAAAAGAACACTGTTACCAAAAAACAAGGTATCCTAGAAATCAGATTTGACACTTTCAAAATGTTCCTGCCATATCAGTATTTGAAAATAAAAAGGTGACTTAAGGGGGGGTGTTAGAGTCTTATTGTTGTTTATATACACCAATATAATTATGTCCCAAATAATCATTTTCTAAAAGATAATGCTATAAAAGTATTTATTTTTGGCTTAAGGACATCTTTAGCCAGAGTTTGAAGTCACTCAAATATATTTAAATTTTATTAAGCATATAAAAAAATACAGATTTTTTTTGATTTTTTTCAAGCCACATGGAAATTTTTATTTTTTGAGATATCACAAAACCAAAAACATAATCTTTTAGTGCATGATTATAGCTTTAATTTAGTGTTTTAATATGAATACAGCTCCCTTCAAAAGAAATTTGTGACTGTTTGAAATGACAAAAGTGGGCTTCAAATATTTTCAGTGATTTTTTTTCCCTTCAAATAGTCATATTTTCATTTTGAAAAGGGAAATAAACATTCTGAGACATGATATAAAAACTATAAGCATGCTCTTAAAGATGATGTTTTTGGTTTTTTAATATCACAAAAAAAATGGAGAATGTATAAGTACTGTTAATGTTAAACAAAAGGATTTGTTGTCTCATTGTGAATAAGCTACAACTTTTTTTATCATAAAGTACCAAAAAACCTTAAAGAAAATTTGCCTCTATATATAATTTGATTTTCTGTGCAATTGTGTGTTACTTAAAGCTTATCAACATATCAGGACCTCCAATTAATTATAACATTCAATGGACGCATGGATGACAGAAGGAATACCCACTTTATATATATATTTCTGTAATTGAAGATACCCAAATTAAACGGCAACATTTACATGGCATGATGCTCGTTTTAAAATAGAATGAATAAGGAAGTTAACAGCAAAATAGTTTACTATTCTGACGATATTTATGATCATTTCTCTGGAGTCACACTATGCTGTAGATGTGATACAAAAATGTGGCTTACCGTTTTGTTAACTATTGGAACACTAGCAGTCCCTGATTATGTCACTGCGCTAACAAGTAAGGTTTTGTTTTATTAAGAATAGAGACTTACCTGGCTGGTTAACATTATGTGAATGGCATTATAAGTAGCTTTGATGTGTGTGTAAACCAAAAGGTTAAGAAATATAATTATGCTTGATTGTAAAATCATGGACTATTTTAAAAAAGGAAACTCCCAATACATGTATGTATTGAAGTAATGACATTGATCAACAAATATTTGATCAATTCATTTATGTCTTTAAATTATCACACATTTAAAGTCACTAATAGAATCAAATTTGGTTTTAATATACTAAACATGGTGTTGGCAAAGACATATCAAAAATTATCCTCTAAAATCCCCTAATTTATGGTAAAAACACGAGAAAATGAAAAAATATTGAAATATATAAATTTATTACTGTCTTTTTTTTTAACTGAAAAATAATGTTGAAATTTAGGCCAAAAAAGGGAGTTCAAGTCCAAAGACCAGAAAACTCTAGATAAAGGTAAATGTCAGTTTTGGTTGGAAATACCATAATGTGCATCATCAAAATTAAATATTTTCTTGATGAAATTAAATGGCAGTAAATGGCAGTATATAGATTAAAATTTTCTTTTGGGAAAATTATTGATTTTGATAATTTCTGCCAATTAGGGGTACAAATGGTATAAAATTAACCAGCAAAATTATGGGATAAAAGAAATGTATCTATTGATATCTTCGACGGAATATTTGGTGTCGGCTAAACAGATTCCGATGTGGCGTATTGAATTGTGGTGTGAATAAATTTAAGTGGAAACTAACTCCAAGTCCTGAGTGTGAATGTGGCTCTTTGGAAGACCAAGATCATGTTTTACTTGGTTGCAGCCAAAGAGAGGGCTTGGAGGGAGGACTTTGTGTATTATTTGATGTTGACCTTAACTCTGACACAGAGGAGTGGCTGGACACGGTGGTGTCCTAATTATTTGACATTATTATGTTCTATGTTGTTTTGTTGTTTTCTTTAATGTTTTTCACTATTTGGACTTATTTCTTTATGTTTGTTTTGCATTCGATAAATATATATTTACAAAATGGAAATAAAATATATACTGAACAAAAATGTAAACGCATCACCTTATATTGTTTGCAATATAAAAATATCTGCTTTTTAAAAAGATAAAATTTTACTATTGATATACATGTACATTTCATCATCAATTTTCAACAACTTAAGAAAATTACAGCAAAATAAAATGAAAATAAGAAAATCAATGAGATGAAGAAGTATATGTAGGAGGTCACTTTTAAAAATGAAGCCTTCATATTCTGAACAAAAACATAAATAATAATAATAATAATATTGTTGATTTATATAGCGCAAATTACTGATTATCTGTTTCTATGCACTTTAACAAAAAGCTCTTTCAAGAAAGGACTTAAAAGTCCTTGCTTGAAAGGCCTGGATGGTAGTGGCCTTCTTCAAATTATCTGGTATGTCATTCCAGTACTTGGGTCCCACCACCCCAAAAGAGCTATCTCCCGCCGCGCAGTGCATTTCTTGTTAACTATTATAAATTATAACATATCTCATGTGTGAGTCAATTTGAACTAATTCTTTTCATTTGACTATAGAAAAAAAAGTTAGATTTCCAATGGTATTTTAAAATCCCTGGATAACTGATACAAAGTTCATATTTCACGGGTCAAGGTTAAGGTCAAAGTTCACAAGGTAACCCCCCCTCTCCAAATAGTTCTTGGGTTATCCTCTATCTATCTTTCACAAATGGTGCATTAATTACCAGGTGCACCAAATAGATTAATGTTAGCATACTTTTATAGTCTTCAGGGGGGTGGGGGGGCAGTTTGCTTGGTTTATTTTCGCTTGAAATTTAACTTGGTTTTGGTGACATCATAATGACATATGATCATCTCTTTAATTCACATGTGTCCATGTTTGCTAAGATAAAAGTCATTCTATTGGCAGTTTGACAGTTTTAAAAAAAAAGCATATTTTGCACAACTTCTGGGAGGAAGATTTTTTTCCACTTGTCCGTATCATCGTTTATCATATTGCTATTGTAATCAACACTGTGTTATTAAGGTTTCCTATACACAAGAGCAATGCAAACTACAAATGGTGTCAATATTCAAAAAAATGTCTAGCATGACAATAAGGTACACTCAGAACTATTATCTATCAATCTGTTTTACGGCTAAGGTTTTGACCACTAAAGATATCTAAAATAACATATTTTTGGAAATAAACTTGATCAGATGTAGGTCAAGTCCAATCCTTGGCTCCTCTATATTTATAATCCTGCTTTGATTAGATAAAAAGTAACAAAAAACATGAAATTACAAATCTCTATGGAAGTTTGATATGGCAAATCTTGCTTGCAAATTCTTTAGTTTGAAGAATGCAAATGAGGCTAAGTAGGAGGAATGATAGATGTAAGAACAACAAGGGGCCCTATTTCCAAATAATCAATGTTGCAATAAAATTCAAACAAAGTATGAGAGAAATAAACATTTAATGTACAGATTTTAGGACTATCATATACATTGCAATCATGTCAAATTTTCAATTATATCCTACACCAACGGCCAATAAGCATAACATTTGTTGATCATCTAGAATAGATTTTTTATTCGTTTTTTTAAACAGGATTATCAAAATTGATATTCTGGGAAATCAGAGTTCCAAAGCTCTGTTAATTTGCATATTCTAGGAAGAACTTTGTTTTTGTCATTATTATCATACATATATTTACTTAAAATGAATCAATGTGTCTTTTTTTATTTTCGAAGGTCAAATATGAGTCATGTTAATATGATCACTAAAAGGCTCTGATGAAGTTTACATGTATATATACTACTCACAACTTTATTACATATTCAACAGCAGGGTATTACTCACAACTTGCTATGCATAATATAGATTTTTGCTGTTAAATGTTCAAAAAGAAGAGCAATTGATTCAAAATTGTACTCATAACTTTATTTTATTATCACCTTTAAATGTGTAATTGTCTAAAGGTGGTTTGGTACAAGATTGTAGGTCAATTTCGATTTTTAGAAAATCAGCCTCAATGCCCTACACATAGGGCACTGTTTCTCCATAAATCCAGACAATGATTTTACAACCTAAAGCATTTTACTTTGACACTTTTGGTTTGTAAACACATTAAAGCTACTGATCTTGCCATTTATAAACCCTTTAAGTAATTTGGTTCCAGGAAGGGTCTGGTTTTTTTACCTTTTTAGGAACCAGCCACAAAAAGGTAGCCCAAATTCTATGTTCTCCAAACAGAACCGTACCAAAGGAATCAGATGCCTAGAATATACCATAGACATTTTTGTTGTAGTGATCAAAGAGCAATAACTCTGATTAAAAACTGTCTTTTGAGGTTTTTAGCTGTTAGACATCCACTTTTCTGTGGCTTTGTTCATTCCAGGAATTTCTGGAGTACAGATGTACTAGTATGGTTGAAAATTAAAACGGCATTTACTTGCACAATTTGATAGAGGTTGAAGAAAGTCTAAATGAATTATTTCAGGAAAGAAATGCTGTATGATCAAGGTTCATCATCGTTTATCATTTTTCTATTCTAATCAAGGTTTCCTTTACACAAGAGCCATGCAAAATGCAAATGGTGTCAACATTCAATAGTTACCTTAGCATAGCAACAAAATACACTAAGGTCTACATGTAGGTTGATCTTTTATTCATAATTATAATCAATTGTGATAGTACATTGATATGTTGTATTTTTGACTTTTAGGTGTAGGATGTTATAGAGACAGCCACACGAGGGTCTTGCCTTATTTATATGAATATACCCATTTAAGAACTATAGAGAACTGCCGTGATAGGTGTAGGCGTTATTCATATAGATTAGCTGGACTTCAGGTAAGATAGAACGTTTTCATTTAACATTTTACATGTTTGTAAAGAGAAAATCAAATTACAATAGATTCAACAGAAAGTTGTTTATTCAATAACTGTTATTTCATTTTTTCCAACATTAATAAACAATCCAACAAACCACCAAGGTTGGTGATGTGTGTTTTTGTGGTAACGACTTCCCGAATCAAGGACTAGCAGACAACTGTATTGACCCATGTGCTGGTAATAGGTCACAGATTTGTGGAGGTGGCTGGGCGAATAGCGTTTATACAGGTGAACACTATTACGTATTCTACGATATGTTGAGTAAATGATAAATTAAAAAATATTTGTCCATATATCCTTGCACAAATTAAGAGTTTATTTTGTTTGTGGTCTCAGTTTGTGAAAATGGTACCTACAGAAGTGGATCTGGCAATTCATCTAGATGTGATAATAACTGCGGTAACTGCTTGAATGGTCAACCCTGTCATCAAATTAATGGGACATGTCCTAATCGTCAATGTCAAAATGGATTGACAGGGGACTATTGTAAAGGTATGTTTTGTTGTTAGCTCTCGCTGTTAAATAGGATGTTCTGATATGGAAGTAAAGTACATCTTATCTAATCTAATCTTAATAATGAGCAATTAACTACCACTATTCACAATAAATTTATTATTATACAATAAGACCGAACACTAATATGCGATTCACAACAGGAAAAGGGTCTGGGGCTCGCTTAACCAACGAGTTCTAGATGGGTGTCCATAATATACCATTACAATGTTGATACTAAGGGGAGGGTTTTGGTAACATTGATCTCATAAAATATTAAGCTTATTGTAACTTAATCCCTTTTAGTAGCTCATATTTTTATGGGGTTCAATTCAATATTTGTCAAAATTGGTTGGAAAAATAAAGTAGTTGTGGTGGTAGTATTAGTTGGAGAAGAAGTAGTATTTTATTTGGTAAGGCCAATTTATTTTCCATGCATTGTAGACTGTGTGAAAGGAAACTATGGAAGTGATTGTCAATTTCATTGTGGGAATTGTCTGGATGGAGAATGTGATCTAAACACTGGAGACTGTGCTGGAGGAATTTGTCAGGCCGGATATAAAGAAGGCAATTGCACTGATCGTAAGATGTCCTATTATTTTTTGTTTATTGATTATCACATGTGCAGTGAATGAACATTCATTTTAAAATGAGATATTCATTTGTTGTTACGTAAATAAAGCAAATATATATAGATTGGTGAATCTTCTGGGAGGGGGGGGGGAGATGAAGCTTTAGAAAAAAACTAATATTAAGTTATTTTGGGTTCTTTTGTATTTGTTTGAGGAAAAAATGTACAATTGCAGCTGTGTAATGTAATTAGAACATTGAACAGTGAAGACAGAAACACACATTATTGCCCAGGATTTAACCAACAAAACTTCAATTTTACTTGGGTTCAGTAGAAAAAATATGTTATCGCGGGTGTATAGACATGAGGGGAATAATAATGTTAACGATTACTAGAAAACCTCCCAGAAGTAGTCTTAAATATTCCTCATTTTGAAATCCCTTATTCATCCTATTGAATTTATAAATACTAGTATTTGCATGCTTTTTAAGAAAACTTACTTTGATAAAGGTACATGTTGAGGTTAAGATGCAAACACTAACAGAATTCTGATATATTTCTCATATCACTTCAAATTCACCAACCATGTAAGTTAGGAAAGTAATCAAATGTCATACTCTATTGAACAAGTTGAATAATTTTAGTTAAATCTTTCTGTTATAAAAAAAGATCCCAAGAAAACAATTTGTTTTTAATCAAATGTGATATTTTGCTTGGATATTTTGCTAATTTGTATTTTCTATTTTAGCATGTCATGATGGCTTCTATGGAGACTGTCTTCAAGAATGTGGTCATTGTAAGGATAGAGCATGCAATAAAACAGATGGAATGTGTTCCAGTGAAGGTTGTCTATCTGGATGGAAAGGGAATACATGTACACAAGGTATCATGATAATATAAATGAAGTCAAGAGATATAAAAAGAGTGTGAAATAATGGAAGTAATTCAAAATGACAAATGCTGTATATTCTTCTTTTTGTGTAATAGTATATAGCAACATTCATATTCAGTTTTTTATAAAATAAATTTCAAACTATGTTTACTATTACTATTAACACATTGAGTTTGAGGATCCTGTGCTTTTTGATATCAATTTCGCTTAATTTCAATTAAGGAACACATCATCAGTGTTTTCTAATATATTTCAGAATGTGACAACGGATTCTATGGGAACTGTTCACAGGAATGTGGTAGTTGTAAAGATAGGACATGTGACAAAAGAAATGGAACTTGTTCCATTGAAGGATGTGACAATGGAAATGGAACTTGTTCCATTGAAGGATGTGACAATGGAAATGGAACTTGTTCCATTGAAGGATGTCTTCCTGGGTGGAAAGGGGATAAATGTACACAAGGTATGGTTACATTTCATAACATAACAATATTTTACCAGTTTCTTGAAAATCTTCTTTGTATTGGAATATCAAAAATAAAAAATAAAAATTTGATATGTGTACGATGAAAAGGAATTTAATATCATGAAGATTGTGATTTCAAATTCATAACTTGATGAAACCTTATAAGATAAAACAACATTGCATTAAAAGAGGTTTTTTTGTTATAAGAATGTGACGATGGATTCTATGGAGACTGCTCACTGAAATGTGGTAATTGTAAAGATAGGACATGTGACAAAACTGACGGGATGTGTTCTAATGTAGGGTGTCTTCCCGGTTGGAAAGGGGATACATGTATTCAAGGTAGGCTAGGGTTTCTATTTCATATAACGTTTACCCAAATACCAATTGGTTCACCCCATTGGAAAGAGTTCCTTTGTATGCTGCTTTTATTTCAAAATTGTTCATTTAATATGTCTCTGCTTTCTCACTATGACTGATTAAAACAACCTAGAAAACGATGAATAAGCCATTTACAATTTTATCATTCTGCTTTATTTCATTTTATAAATAATTTTTTTAAAAAACTTTTTCCATACATCAACTAGTTACAATAACGAGTAGCTTTCGGGCACGATCCCATGCCCTTGCTCACCTCTACAACAATGTAGAAATGAAATGATGGCGGGGAAATGACGTCACTCACATACGTCAAGGGAATCCCCAGAAGGGGAAACCCTTTCAGTATGTGAGTGGATGATGGATAGTTATCATCCTTTTCTTCACACCAAAAATTCATATACATGTAGATTTTACCTAGAATTAGTAAAGTAATTCAGTAAAAAAAATCAGCAAATGTCTTTTGCAGAGCCAATGCAATCAACTTAGGGTAGAGAAACAGAATCGCGTTAATGAGTATACTCCTCAAAAATATTAGAGAAAGCCTATCCAAATCATATCATCTAAACCACAATTTCATTCTTCAGTAATTACCCATAGGAAAAATCGAAATATTTATTTTTTGCCCCCCAGAATTGAAAATAAATCCAAAAATTTCTAAATAAAATGAATCAACTCCTTCAATTTTCAAGATATAAAAATACAAAAACAATCTAAATCAAGAGCATGTTTATTGCTTCACAACAGTAATTTTATATCTCAATGTTTACATTCATTGTTTTTTATTAGCTGCTGAAAGAAAAATAATTGACCATTGCATTGGAGTTTTATATAAGGTTGTTCATCGTATACACAATGATGACGCTCTAGCAATTTGCCGAGATACCTTTTGGCCAACATTTTTTCTGGTACAGGTCACTGAATGTAATTATATTTTCAGATTTTTTGCTTGCTGGAGAGAAAATTGAAAAAGTAGATGAATTCATCTATCTGGGATCACTCATCAATAGTGATGGCAGCAATAAGAAGGAAGTGGGGAGAAGATTGGCAATGGCTCGCACAGCCACCCAGAATATGGCCGCTATATGGAAGAGCAGAGGTGTCAGCACTACCCTGAAAGTTTGACTCCTGAATGCCACAGCATTTGCAATTGCCACATATGGTTCTGAGTAATTGGCCTTGGCAAAATCCGACCAAATCAGCATTGATGCCTTTGAGATGTGGGCTTATCGAAAGGTTCTGAGGATACCACGGACTGCCAGAAAGACCAATCGCTTTGATACCATTGGAAGTGAGAAGATGCTGTGGAAACGGATAGCAGTAGAAGAAGAGAAGGGCTTGAAAAGAACACCATACAAAGAGCAGTGGAAGGCAAGAGGAGACGGGGAAGACCAGTAACAGCATGGTTCGATGACATAAGAGATTGGACTGGTTATACATGTAGACTGGCAGCAGCTTCAACATCAGCTGCAGATGGGAGGGGATGGTGCGAACTCGTGAGGGCCACTGAAGCACTGTTCGCGCACTGGACTAAGAGAGAGAGTAAAAAGGAAATTAACCTGTCATTGATATTGATATGTACACAATCAAGTGCTAATATCAAAATTATATACCTTAACTGGTCAAAAATGTGTATTAAAAGTAGCAAACGAGCTTCAAACTTAAATTGTTGGTTTAATACAGATTTAACAAGTTTTGCTATCTTAATATATTTTGTGCATAAGGTGTTTAGTTTGGATAGTGAATTTTGCAAGCAGTATAACCGATATTCTTCCAAAGTCCCTGAATAATTAGTGATTGTTCTTACCTTATCAAACAAAGCAATGTATAGAGAGAATCCAAACTGATCTGTGAGTCCAATCTTTTCTGCCAATTGTTGACAGAGTTCTCTTGCTGTTGTGGCAGAGTCTGCTAATAAAGTTTTTGTATTTCCATCCATAAATGTGATTGGTAACATCAGAGGTTTCTTGGATTTAGTGGCTTGAAGCTCCAACCAACTGGGTGGCTGGTTCCTGGTGCCATTGGCAAATGTTCTACGAAGACGTTCATCACAATAGGGGGCATAGTTTGGTGGTCCTTCATTCATGAAACATCTCAAAAAATTGATAAACTGAAACAAGTCAAATGTCACAATATAAAATGTATTTACCCTTAAATAGTATTAAAAATAGATGAAAACTCTGAATATCACGTTTGCTTGATTTTATTTTTCAAGTCTTATATGCATGTTAATATTTTGACTATATTGCATAGTCATCATCAGAACACTGATGATTTACCGAGAACAATCTAATATTTATATATAACAAGGTGTGGAAAGGTGAAGAATACACAATGGACTTGCATGAGAAGTTGACATGAGTAATGAGTAGTAAAGTAAAAAAAAAAGTAAAGCCATGCTCGAGCCATGAAGGCCCATCAGGCCGGTGCTTATCCCCGGTTTCTGTAGCACAAGCGAC